>JAQJVL010004801.1:0-41158 GCA_035578905.1 Stictocephala bisonia
TCAGTTTTATCACATCCCATTTCTACTTGCAAAGGAGCTGTCTTCCAAGCTGCAGATTGAACTATACAGTTAAAATCGTGTATACACATCTCTATCTAATTCAGCAGCGGTCTTCAAGGGTATTCTCAAATTAATATTGTTATTAACATGCTCTTTAAATTTTTCCCATTCTGTATACTTATTAGACCGGTGCAGGAGTTTATCTAGAAGAACAACACAGTTACTAAATATGACCAAAACTGGGGAATGATCTGATGAAAGGTCAGATAAGAAGACACTTGAAATAAATCTTGTGGCATGCCTTTTACAATTAGAAAGTCAACAAATCAGGTATTTTATTTTAGTCCGTAGGCCAGTACATAGGTTCTCCTGTTGATAAACAAATTAAGCTATTTTCCTGCACTTCCTTAAAAAGTTCTCTACCCCGTGGCGTTATAAGCCAGACTCCCAGTGTACATGTTTAGCATTATATAGTCTCCCCCAGCAATGAATCTTCCACTTAGAGTATTGAAAAATGTTAAAATGATTTCTTCGTATGACATATGGTGGAGGACAGAATACTGAAGAAATAGTTATAGGGCCATTTCCAGGACTGATGACTACGCTGGATGCCTGAGGTAGTCATGTTGAACTTTTGGGAGTTCATAATGTGACGTTTGATTAAAATAGCTGTTCCTCCACGAGCCCTGTTATGCGGGTGGTTAGCATGATAAAACGTATAATGTATAATGTGGAATACTAAGAAAATTTGCAACAGTATAGTGAGTTTATGAGATGAATACTACATTAAGATTTTGGAGATTAATAAATGTTTTTAATTCCTGGCAATGCTGAGCCAGATCGTTAGCATTCAAAATAACAATCTTTATAACATTAATCATTTTGTCAATTTAGTGAGCAGTGTGGTTAGGAAGTTAAGTAGAGTTCCCAATTGTTAGATTGTTGTATAAACAATTTTACGAATCTGTCTAAAAGGTTTGATGTTAATTATGAGTTTGATGTATTAGTTACATTCTTACCAGAAATAGAAACGTCGCTGTTAGCCAACGCTTCGGAAGAATCACTTCTCTTTGAAGCGTCTTGAGCATAAGAAATACTTGTTGATGTTGTATGACATTTATCAATATTATTTGGCATATTCTTGTTTTTGTCAAATGTTGTGCCACTCATATTAGATGATGGGGATTTCTGGATTTCCTTGCTTCTCAAAGGAGAAAATTTTTTGTTCTTCAGGTCACGGTAAACAGTATAGCCTTTATAATTTGCAGAGTGGTCACCAAAGTGCACATGTAGGTAGCGTTTTAGTAGACTTTGTACATGATTATTGTACATTTAGGTTGGTACCAACAGTACGACTTAGTGTAACCGTAATTTTGACATTTCTTGCATTCGATGATTTCTTCTTTTTTATGAGGTGGTTCAAAAGTAATCTTACCATTTAATTTAATAAATACTCTAAGTTGAAAATATCTTTGTTGTTTGTGTTAGGCGCAAAGTCAATAAAAAACATAGATAGCGGGTTTTTAGTTTAAAAATGTTTGGCGTTAGTTATATTACGGACTTAAAACCCGTAATCTTCTATAGCAATTTTAATGTCTTTGATGTCAGTTGAAAAGTGCATGTTTTTTAAAACAACACAATTTGCCTTGTCCTGTTTAGTTGATATGTATGAAAGCTTATTTTCAAGTCTGTAAATTTGTGAACCAATTTGTGATTTGCATTTTGGTAGGGTTAATATTTATTTTATTTTGACTAAGACACTTATAGCATAGACCTTAGAAAGTCTATGCTTATAGTGTCTGTATTCATAATAGTACATTATATGCATGAAATCATGCTCTTGACATTACTAACGTCCGGAATAAATATTGGAGGTGGTTTGGATTCAAAAATAGGTAAATTATGCACTTTTCTCCTGGTCTATGGAATCGGGTCCACTAAGTACCCGGTACATCAAAACTATTGGTAGTTTTGACATCAGAAATAGAAGAGATCTGACGTGATTTCTTTGGAAGTTTATCGTCAGTAGTGCTAGTACTTAGCTTGCCTAACACAAGTTGCAATAAACCTGTATTGTTACTTTCTTCAGTTGTTGTACCATTGCATCCAGATATGTTATGAGATGTTTTGCTATAACCATGATCACTATAATGTTTAATGCTAGGGACATTATTAGAAGTTAAAATTGAACACATTTTAAAGATAAATTAAAAACAAGGAAAAAAAAAAAAGAAAAAACAATAAAAATATATAAACGCAACAAAGTCAAGTTTGAGGTTATTTAAAAACAATTAAAATAATTCACACATTATTACTAAATACCTTGCAAACTATTAATATAAAATGTAAATAAAGTGATTATAAATAATATTTACCATTTTCACGTTATTGTCCAGCGTTTATGTCATATATTTATGTAATTGTTCTCTTTTATTATTGGCATGATTTATGACTTAGTATTTATATATTTATATGGTAGAGTATTTATATTTCTTCATAAGTGAACTTGTCATTTAAAACAAACGTTTATTGTCGTATGGATGTTCCTTTTTGAGTGTTTTTGTTAATTGTATGTTTACAGACCTTGGGCAGTTTTTGTATTTGAACATTTGTGTCATGGCAAGTCCCACTATATATTAATACAAGTTTATGTCTTTAAATGCTTTAATATAACTGGGTGTAAACTTGTATTAAAGCATGGAAATAAATAAATAAAAATACAAAAAAAAAATAAGTTTTAAAAAAATATTAAGGTATTGGAAAATAAAACATGTTAACTGCACAATATTCACCAGCTGTTCGGCACATAACATCTTTGTCTATTTACTGACCAATTTTTTACTTATGGTCCAAGTACTCTGTATACATAATAAAGAAGACGAAAAATTGAACTTGTAAATTGTACAACCAATTTGCAATAACTCAAATGCCTTCTTGAAAATAATATTTTTATTTTGCTATGAAGTTATTTGGTATTCTTTATTTAATTTAACCGTAGGAATAGCCGTAAAGTTGATCATTTCGAATTCTTTCTCCTCTCTATGTATAGCATATTTTGTTGCGATTTTAAATTGCTCCTTGATCATAGGTTGAGGTTTTGGCACTCAGGCATCCTTACTCGTATAATGTCCTAACAGAGTAGGGCAATTTTGACAAGTTACTAACTTGCATACTTGTTTCTTCCGTCCGTATTCCTTGAAATATGAATTAGGTTATTAGGATTTTTTGTTCAAATATAACAATAAATATATAAACAATTTTAAAAAACTAAACCTACAATTCTAGTTCTAAGGGGTTGTTTTTGCTGAAATTTAGAAAACCATCCACATCATATAAATCATGTTGGATTAAAATGGTTTTATCTCAATTTTTATCTTTGAAATGTTTTGAAGTGATTGTGGCAATGCCGTATATCATTTGAGACCCTAGTATTGAGGTTTATCTTCAAAAAGTGTTAGACGGTGTTGTTGAGCATGGATTTCTCTATTTCTTGTGTTATATCTATGGCTGGTGCAATGAAGTTGAAAGTTTTGTGATTTGATGTAAACTACATTTTCAAAAGTCAAAATACACGGGACTGTCAAGAGATTAAGCTGACTGAATGAAGCCCTGCAAGTAGCATAAGGTAGCACCCCCAAGATGATTCTATTGGTTTCTTTTGCCAAGTGAAGATATTATCTAGATTGATTTTGAAAGAGTCCCATAAAATCATTGAATATGAGATATGCCGTTCAAACAGTCCGTGGTATACGAGCTTAGACAGAGGGATACTGTCATAAATCCTCGTCCTTTCCAGGATGAAGAGTCTCTGAGCAAGCGATCCTTCAAGCATATGAATGTGTTCACCGCAACCAAGGCCTTCATCCAACTTCACTCCTACAATAGGTCGTGAAGAAAGCTCTTTTACACATCTGTAGGATGGTCTGCCACAGTGGTTCGTACTTGTTCGAATTTTATTTAAAGTGTATACTGCTGACATCCCAATCACCAAGTTAAGAAAATTTATACATGCAGACGATACTGCTTTATCTTATCAACACAAGGACTTCTCAGCTACTAAAAAAAACACTCACAAACGATCTTGCAACACTCGAAGAATATTTTACAACCTGGAAGCTGAATCCTAACCCATCAAAAACCGAAGTAGCCTGCTTCCACCTAAGTAATCGACTGGGTAATCGAAAATTAAACATCTTTCTAATTGGTGTATAACTCCACCACAATGATCATCCGCAGTAACTGGGAGTAACGTTAGATCGATCGCTGACGTTTAAAAGCCATCTTAAAAACACAGCAGCTACAATTAAAACCAGGGCAAATGTACTACATCATATTGCTGGAACCACATGGGAAGCTAACGCTCACGTCTTTATCACAATACAAGATTCAATATTTTTATTGTTATAAAATACATAACAGTGCTTAGACAAAAGTCAAGAGTTTAACACTAAATTTAACAAACTTTGTAAAAAACAAAAATAAAATAAAATAAATATATACAAATACAATGTACAACAAAATTTAATTAGACATAAATACAATTCAATATACAAAATGGATAGAACAATAAAATTAGATGAAAAACAATTAAAGATTAGATCAAACTTCTCGCCCAATACTAACTGGGCCATAGCGTGGAACAGTTTTGATGGACAAAATAAGTTCCTTATTAACGATCTGTCAATACCTGTAGGTGGGATGAACTTCCCTCATAGGGAGTTGACATTATTAAATCGGTTCCGAACTTGAGTGGGCAGATGTAACTACTAAAAATTAAAACGGGGATTGACAGTAGATCAGTCATGTGATTGCAAGGAGTCTATCCAAACAATGGATTACATAGTTTTAGAGTGCCCTTGCGCTGTTTTATGGAGGGATTTGCTAGCATAAATACGAGTAGAATCAGTGAAGCAGGTCTTAAATGGCTTGATGGATTGAATTTAGCTAAGTGAGAGGAGATCATTTGCTATTTATTTTTAATAAACTACAATGACTTTTGAACTTTTTTATCGAGTATAAAACTCAGCTTTTACATTATTTTAAATTAAAAAAATGTTGGTAGCAAAAAACCTATACAATATATAGATATATACTGTATATTCCTACAAAATCCGTGGTTTAAAAAATTTTAAAGGATAATATAAAACCATAAGTAGATAGGAGAATTCAGAGTTTGATCATTTTCTTATAATAAAAATTCTATAAGAAGTGTTTCTAATAATGAGTTGATATGTGAACGCATTTTCAATTCCAAAGAAAAATTCTATCTATCTTCCCTGTTTTTTATCTTAAAACTTAAAATGTGGGCGTTTTTCTTAACATTACGATATTTTTGTTCCAACCAGTGAAGTAATGCCTTTGATTCTTCACATGTCAAAGTATCAAGTTATTTGTATCTAAGCAGACATGATGAATGCTTAATAAGTCGATTTGCTGTCGAATTAATGTGCCCGATACCTACACTTGGATAAAGCAGACCTAAATGTCAATGGTGGAAATTAGTGGCACGTTTAAACTCGTAGGCCAAACATGCACTACAGTGGGCGCGTAGGGTGACACGGCATTTGTCAGATGTTAAAGCATTGAATCAAGTGAGGGTGTGCGTACAACGGTGGAACCGGCGAACCCGGCGTTCCACACCATCCGCACGTTTTCAAAATGTTCAGATAGATAGATCTTCAGCACAATTCCGTGCCACCCGATGTGTCTGACTGTCCGGTGGTAACAAGTACCACCAGAAGAGTGGCAGCAGACACCCCAGACGTTTTGAAATCTCAGTGTTGCCTGTGTTCTCATTGAAGATGGATGTCACGATGATTGCTCTGGTTGATATCTACCCTGAATTTTACAATATACGTATCCCGGGGTACTTCAATAATATCCTACGTGATAATGTGTGGGAAGAGATTTGAGGGCTACTGAATCAATTAAGTAGCTAGTCCTTACCTTGGAAGCGGGCTCGGCCCTTAACCCAGAGGTCCGTGGCTCGCAACCACGCACTGCTACCAGAGTTGGAGCGTACTGGGCAGAGTAATTTAGAAAAGGTTATTTTAATTTAATAATTAACGCGGAGGTTCACTTTATACGAATTTAGAAGAAAAAAAAGGTTTGATCACTAAAATGTTACATTAAACGTGAATCGCACAGCACCACGAGTCCTAATCACCGAGTAACAGCCAGCTTTGAAAGAAAGCTTTTAACCTTTTAGATGTGAATTGTTCGGTAGACGTAAGGAAGAGAGCGAGAATCAGGATTGTCTCGCGTTTTACGTTCTTGCAGACAAAATTACCTTTGGACTGGACCAGCTGATAATGCAATAAGGCCAATTTACCATCGACCGTCAAAGTGAAATAGTTTGCTGTTCATAATAGATGTAATTATATAAACTACACCACTGCGGTCAATCGTCGCAATATTACATCAAACAAACAGCTAATTTGTCTTTCGGAACGAACTTTTTCTCTCTGGAGATGTCATGTTTTAGAGTGGCTAAAACAGTGCGTGTATTCAGTTAAAAAACGCCGTCCCACCCGCCCATGCTGCGTGCGGGGCTTTATGAGAAATGTCTAATACAATTATCTGTTAATTTTATTCTCAATATGTTTTGTAATTGATGGTACCGACACTATTTTTTTTATTTATACCTAAACACTCTATAGAAGGCTTGTTAAATAGTTTATATCGAGTAAGCAATAAACGTTCTGTTCCCCTGAATATAAGTTAAAAATGTAAAAACCTCTCAAATCACTCAAAAAAACTGATGATTTTACATTCCACCGTCTAATGTTAGAATGTGTACATACAGTACACGTGTAAACCTTCTTCCTTATTCTGTTGAAAGTCGGGAAAAAAGTTAAAACACTATATTGTATTCCGAAATGTTGGAGTAGTAGTAACATTGGTTTGTATATAATAAGGGTAGTAATCGATCGTATACTACACTAATATTCAAACTCAAACTCTTTATTCAGCCAAATCAACTATACAATTGCATTAGCTAAGTCTTATGTCTATCAAAAAAGTGTACAAAATCAACTCTTATATATGGAAAATAAGAATTTAATACGTGTAAATAAGAAAATCATTCATGATTTCCAACAAAATAAAACACATCACATCTGACTAGTTACATTTTCCGTTAGAAATTCTCGGACGCTGTAACAAGCAAGATTTATTAAGTGGTTTTTGATTTTTTTTCTAAACTTAGTTAGACTTGATTCCAGCCTGAGTGATATTGGAAGATGGTTAAACAAATTAATGCCATTGTAACACAAGTGGTTTTTGTAAAAAGATATTGAATGTTTAGGGATAGATAATTTGTTGAGATTACGTAAAGAATAGTGTTTGTACTGAAAAGTTAAATTTGGAAAAGTTTTGTCTGACAAATGTTAATGTTTCAAGTATGTAAATAGATGGTAGTGTCAGTATTTGTACTCACGGAAACCGTTTTTACAGGATTGCCGTTTATTAAGAGAAAAAAAAACAGTTCTCACAGTCCATTTTTGAAGTTTAAACAAAGCCAAAGTGTGTTTATTTTCGTGACCCCAGATAGGGACAGCGTACGATAAGTGGGGGTATATGAGTACATAATACGCTGCTAATAGAACCTCGCAGTTTACAACATTTTTTAGGCTTCGCAGAACAAATATACCCGAGCTGAGCCTTCTAGAGACATGTTCAATATGGGTGCGAAAACTGAGTTTCTCATCTAACATCAGTCCCAAGAACTTTACACTGTCAGTTGGGAAAATCGTAGTTTCATCCAAGAGAAGGGAAAACCCGAGGTTAGATCTCTTCGACAGGGAAAATTTTATTAATTGGGTTCTGTCGGAATTTATAGCAAGTAGGCTGTCATCAAACCACTGAATAAGCTTATTGGCCTCCATAAAGGCAACTTGTTCCAAATCTTCAAAATTAGAGCTAGATATAGAAAGGGAGGTATCGTCCGCAAATAGCGACAGTTTGGAATCCGAAGTGCATGAAGATAGGTTGTTAATAAAAAGAAGAAATAGAGTAGGGCCCAAAACAGAGCCCTGAGGCACTCCCCTTAAGATGGTAGCCTTTTCAGAGGTGTAGAAACGCACTTGCCCAGCATCATCCACTGCCTTAATCTCCACATATTGCCTTCTTCCACGAAGGTATGATGCAATCCAATCCAAAACCACTCCACGCACCCCCATATCACTAATCCTTTCCAATAGTAAGCCATGGTCAACCAAGTCAAAGGCTTTACTTAAATCGAAAAAAAGCCCAGCTGAATGGTTCTTAGTGTCTTCTTAGTGTATTGCATCGACATAACGGTAACGATGAACCCAGAACCACTGCCAAGCAATGTTTCTACAGAGGAGAAAGAGATATCCCTCACTAAAGTTGAAAAAATCCCGCTTTACCATATTTTTTTAATTCTCCTTTTTATCGGAAAATCAGTTTTTATCCTTATTATAACCTTATGGGTATTTAGGTATTTTCTGTTTCATCATATAGCATATTCTTCAAAGCAGAAATTAATTTTGTCCTAATTAATATCATACAGAATAAAAAATACTTATAAATATTAATACTTAAATTAAAAAATACCTAAAATACGTTAAATATAAATTTAAAAAAACCAATGCTAACTGACAAAAAACCATATGCTATATATATATATATATATATATATATATATATATATATATATATATATACAGGGTGTTTCGGGATAAGTGTAAACAACTTAACCAGGAGATTCCTTACATCGAAACAACAAAAAAATATAATATTGACATGGGTCCGTAAACCAGTCGTTCTCGAGTTACAGCAAAAAAATGATTTTTTTCTATTTTAAGTGTAGTTATTGCACTTTTGTGTCTCTAGATTGAAAATTTGTAAAGATAGTTTGTTATAATGTTAACAGTTAGATAGATTATGAAATTTCAAAGAGATATCATTGATGTTTTGTACTGTAATGTTAAGTGTCGCTGAGAAAAAAATAGTTCAAAAATAAAATTTTTCCAAAAATTCAAGCCCTCAAAAATGATTTTTGTTTTTGATTAGCTATTATATCATAACCGTTTGAGTATTTGGGCTGCAACTTTCCCAAAAGCTGTAGAATTTTATGGAGAACAAAATAATAACAATTTACGTATGCGTTAAAAAATAATATTTATGTAAAAACCCAAAATATTGTAAGATAACAAAATTTAGAAAGGAACACATCAATTATCCAGCCAGTCAATCAAATCCATAAAACCAAAGGAAATCTTTCAGCTGAAATGTTTTTTATAAAATCTTCAAAAAATTTTAAAATTTACAAGATCCTAAATCCTTTAACATTCCACCACAGGACCCCACTGAGGCAATGTTTAAAAAAAATGGCCTTTTCCTACACAGGATGGCTACACAAAAAAAAAAAAACAACAATAACAAAAAAATAAACATTGTCAACTAACAGTTTGAAAACAAAAAATACCAAAATGTTATTATACGTTTTTTTTTAAACAAATACTGTAATCTTCTTAAGACATAAACTAATTTAGTACTTATCGGACGAATACACGAGAATTGGGTTTATTTTAATTTAACCTCATTCAATACTTATATCATCGTTCCGTCTTGTATGTTGTTGTTTTCATTGGTGAGTTGGCAGCACTGTTTCCGTAAGCCACATTTGTTTAATTTCATTGTTGAGAAATAATGTGGTTTCCTGTCCATTAAAATAAGTTTCCTCTCAGTAAGTGCTGGTGGTTTTAACTCCAAAGTGAAAATGTATTCAAACAGTGAGTATACTGATATGCATTTTGTCTATGGGTATTGCAATGGGAATGGAAAGGCAGCTTCGGCTGAGTACAGGAGAAGATATCCAAACAGAAATATTCCAAACCCGAGAGTTTTTATCGACCTGCACAACCGACTTAAAGAGACAGGATCGGTTAGTAGGAGAAAGCGAGAGGGATTCGATCAAGTTGATGTGCATACTGAAGAAAATATTATTGAAGCAGCAAAGTCCAGGTACGAGTGTTAGGAGACTATCAAACCAACATTTAGTGTCTTCAACAAAGGTTTGGAGAGTTCTGAAGAAGGAAAAAATGCACCCCTATCACTTTCAAAAAGTGCAAGCCCTTCACCCTGGGGACAACGATGCTAGGCTGGCATTTTGCAATTGGGTAGTGGCTAACCGGAGGTTAGTTAAGTGCATTTTGTTTTCTGATGAAGCCCAGTTCTCGAGAAATGGAATAAATAACTTAAGAAACCTACACAACTGGGCTACAGAAAATCCCCATAAATTAATAGAAAATCATTTCCAACAAAGGTTTTCTGTAAATTTGTGGTGTGGCCTTGTTAATGATAAGCTGATTGGACCTTTTATCATCGAGGGGAATCTAAACAGAGCCACTTATCATGCATTCCTGCTCAATGAGTTACAAAGACTCCTAGAGGAAGTCCCTCTTGGAACCATAGTAAATCTCTGGTTTCAACACGACGGTGCACCGCCTCACTCTTCAAGAGAAGTTGTAGAACTACTGCGTCAGAAATTTTGGCAAAGGGTAATAGCTAACAACGGTCCAGTACATTGGCCCGCAAGGTCTCCTGACCTTACACCCATTGGACTATTTTTTATGGGGATGGATGAAATCACAAGTCTACACAACAAAGCCTAGAACAAGAGAAGAATTATTGCAAAGGATAATGAATGTAGCTGAGTCCATCAAGAACAACCCAGCAGTCGTCCGAGCGGCAACAAACTCATTGATTTCACGAGAAAGATTGTGCAGGCAGAAAGATGGTGGTCACTTTGAAAATTTCTTGTAAGGTGCACCCATGGTACCCTCGTTGTTTTGTAAATAACAGTATTATTTCACTCTAGATCTTTAATTTTTATGTGTATTTTCACAAAACATTGTGATTTGTAATTTGAAAATGATTTAAATTTTTGTTTAATAAATCTTTAAGTAAAATTTAATACTACCTTATTTTTACATTATAATTAGTGGCTTCTCTTCCACATTTATAAAAAAAGAAGATGAATTTTCTTTATCTTGAGATCAGCTTTATTATTTTATTATCTTTAAAAATTTTCAATCTAGAGGTCCAAAAGTGCAATAACTACACTTAAAATTGAAAAAAATCAATTTTTGGCTGTAACTTGAGAACGACTGGTTTACGGACCCATGTTCATATAAGATTTTTTTCTGGTTTCGATGTAATAGAGCAAGAGCCCGTGAGTGCCAGACCTTCGGATTTTTATAAAAGCTGAAAATTTTTTCTATGTGTGTCCCTAGTACAGGTAAGAATGATCCCCACCCATGAAGCTAAGGCAGCGGTGGCTTTGGCAGGTAACAGGTTACAAAGGTGTATAAAATTCCATCTCAAATTTATCATGAAATAAAGCTGAATTTTTTTATATTTGATTCATAATAATATCAAAACTCGCGTTGCTCATTGCCAGACAGTTAGTATGGTTGCAACCCTCTGCCGGACACCCTTTAACTATTATAATTTATAATTATACTTACGTTATATTATAAAACCTAAATTTTATATATAATTTTTTGGGGGCCTATTAATCTATGTTTACATAATAGCCGGACAGTTTCGACGGTTCTATCATATTGCCAGACGCATTCAAAGTGAGCAGTAGTTCGGAGAGCAAGGAGCGTATACAGTAACTAGTGCGAGTGAGACAGAGCGCTTGGTCTATTGCGGCCCTTCTTTGCGCATCAGCTGTTATTAAGTTCAAATTGTGCAGTTTATTTTTTTTTTTAATCAAGAAATTTCATTAAATAAATTTTTACAGTTTGAATAGCAAATATTTAAAACAATGCTCAGTAAAATTGTTCTAATACAACTTCAATCATATCGAAACTCTAATAATTTTATTTATATTATTTTTCATTTTTACGAAGTTTATTATTTTCAGTTCTATCGAAATTGTAAAGCTAATGAATTAAAGTAAATCAAATTTTATTGTTTATTATATCAAAGGGCAATTTTTTTTAAATAAAAAAGTTACAGAGAAATACATTTATTTTGATTAAATCTTTAAACATTTTCATCATTTTCATCGTCGTCGTCAATACATCCATATTCCTCGTCACTATTATTCCATTCTGTGGATTGATCGTCTTCCATATCGCCTTCTTCATTGTTTTCTGCAATAGTAAAAAAACCAAGCTAATTTAATTACAAATAGTCCAAAATTAATATACAATAATTTAACATAATTATCAAATACCTGGAACTGTTTTTAGAGATTCGCTGACATAATTCGGTAATTGATCTCCTTCAAACCATTTAAAATAGTAGTGGTCATTTTCCAGTATCCAACCATTATTTACTGGTTTATATGCTGTTGGCTTTTGTAAGTGAGCGTTGTTCCATATGCTACATATGTAATTCGCTCGCAAAAATTGCTGCAATAGCTCACTTTTACAAGGTGGTAAACAGCTAGCATCGAAATTTTGCAACTTTTTTCGATTAAAAGCTTCGTTCACATCAGATACTGTATACGAATTAATAAACATTTGTAGCCTAGCAGCATCAACATCATTGATATAATTCATATTGTATAGATAGCATATAAAACTTTGAATTATATCGAAGATTAATACTTGTTCATTGCTATTTTCAATGATTTTGCTGTCACCAAACTTCATGAATGCTTGTTGAAATTCTACATATTTTTTTAACAATTTAAACGGTTTCAATTTTGCTTTTCTGTAAAATGCAGGATTGTAATCACATCCTGTGAAAGCGTGTAGTCCAAGTAAGCTTATGCAAATAGATTCTCCTAATTTGGCGTGTATTTTAGTTAGGTCCACATATCTTAAATTATTTCCAGCTCCTGTAAGCATCCAAACATGTGATCCATCATTAAGACGATGCATATGACTTAGCATTATAGCAGCAACATCAGTGTTAACAGTTCGAATCACAATGTTTGCTTCATGGTTAATTTTACACGCATGGTACACTATTTTGGTGTCTGCTTCTTCATGCTCTGGGCAAGACAATTCCTCATTTATACTTGACATCACTTTGTTGGCCTCATTAACAGTAAACGAATGACATTTTCTGAAATTTATATGTATCATTTTATTGCCAATAAACGGCGCCATTTCGTCAGAAGCCCAGTGTAAAATAAAAAAATCAACTAGAGCTTCTTTAAAATTAGAATTTTTTAATTCTTTGACAAAGTCACTAGGACGGACTTGTTCAGGCCCAGCAATAGTATACTCCAATTGTGCAGATTCGAATCGCAGAGAACGTTCGTATCCTTTTATCGATGGGGTAAAATACTGGTCGAAAACGACATCAATTCTTGACGCTTTTAATTGAGTTACCATCTGCAACATTTTTTTTAGAAATGCCTCCAAATTTTCTAGGAACATTTTTCATAGTATGTAACAAAAAGAAACCGTCAATTATTAGAATATCAATTTAAGATGGCTCTTCATGCTCGACCTCTTTCTCTAAATATTTCATCAAAGCAGATTTATCGGTCTTGCAAATGGTCCCATCCAAATGACACATTGACAATGGTACTGAAGTAATCGGGTAGGATAAGATTTTTGAAATGTCAATGCTGTAATCCATTGAGATTCCCAGCATACGTCCAAATAAATCCCTTTGAATTTTAACTTCTTGAATTTTTCCACCGACTTTAATTTTTTTTTTCATAATCTTTAGAAAAATTATTAATAGATGTTTTTTTAATAGCTTTTTCAAATCGCGTAATATCAGATTGGCATTCAGAAATGAATGTTCTTCGGAGGCTATCGCCATTAGCTTCTAAATTTAATAGAAATTCTTCTACTGGCAGTGATGCGGACTTTCCTGATGAAATATTTACTAATTGGTCTTTAGGAACTTCTAAGCTGAAAGGATTGATAAATTGATCGAAAGTTGCGACAAATTGTTGTAGTTGTTTGGCGTTTTTCCTGATATTATGGGGATTCAAATCTGTTGAAATATATTGATGTTTTTGTAGTCCAAGTTCAAGATAAACTTGACTTATAATTGTAGATCTCACATCATGGTTTCGAGCCCACCGTTGTCGCGCCGAAATTGAGTTAGTGAAGTGTATAACACCTGTCAGCCTTCTTACAGCTTCTGCATTTATAGTTTGCTCTAGAACCAGGTCAATAGGTTGTCTTGAAAATGGCTTGGTAGTTCTTTTAATTCCAAAACAGCCTTTTAGGAATCCTTCATACAAATCAGGACGAGTTTTATTAACTCTCAGTAGATTATCATAATATTTGACGCTCCACCTAGCATAGTTTTGTTGATTCAATATAAAAAAAATGCTTGTAATTTTAGGTAACACTGATTTAAAGAGTTGAAAATTTCCAGTACGAATACTTCGAGATAAGTCCAAGTAATGATGTACTGTATAAGATTTATATAAATTAGATAAAATTGTGACGTTTTAGCATGCTCCCCGTTAAGGGTTTGTTGTTTGTAGATACCGTAGTTATTCATCAGCTCTTTAAGGCCATCATTTTCAATTTCAAACAAAGAAATGTTACAATTTTGGAGTCTTTTAACTTCATCTATTATATCCTCAGTTAAAGTAATGTTATTATTTTGTAAAAATGACTTAAAATGTAGTATTTCTAGTCCTAATGCTACTAAAGGATGCAATCTTTTGCAGCGATTAAAGTGTTTTCCATCTAAAAACCCATTAACTGAACCGTTTGCCAGCAAACTACTCTCAACCATTACCGTAGTCAACCCACAATCACTAATTACTTTACCGATAGCTTTGAAGTAAGCCATCATTATATGAAATGGTCCTAAATGAATGAATAAAATGATCAAATGTTGGTTTTTTCTGTAGCTTGTATTTGTAACGCTACTTTAGCTATAGCTAGATCGTAGGTTACCCTGTATGTAGGGTTGCTGTAAATCTTCAGCTATTTTTTGGCTTTGTTTCATAGTTTCTAATACGATTGATGTACTGGTTGGAGATGCATTTATCGGCGTCAAGTAAGATATTTGTTGTTGTGGACTATCCTGATCATCAATCCGACTATTGAAACCAACCCACATAGGTACGTCAGGTAATTCTAAAGCGTGACTAATCATCCATATGTTGTCAATTTCCGTGTTTATTTGAGAGTCTATACATTCTATATCATCGACTGATAATTGTGACTCACTCGTCATTTTGGGTTTCTTATGGTATGGCATTTCATCTATATTATTTCATCAAATGTTCTTCTTCTTCTTTTTTTATTCGGCGAAGTATTTTAACTTGAAACTTCGGACATCTCAGGCTCGTCAGTTGAATCTGCATCGATATTTTGGTATATTATTCCGACTGTGTCGTGTAAAGTATCCTTACCACTAGAAGTTTCAACGAAACGATCAAAATTATCGTATGCCACATCAGTAAAAAGCTCTGGTTTTTTTTTTTTTTTATTTTTTCTGGACATAAGCTACACTTTTTCATTGATGTAAATGTAGTTTCAGTTTCTGATTCTTCAACGCCTTGATAACTAATGCAGTGTCCATATCTGTTTATAATGTCAATTATTTTTCTGCTGCTTGTTAAGCTTTTTAGAGTCATACCTAACATGATATGCTTCGACGTTTTAACTCGACCATCATGAACTCCGAAAATAACATCTTGACAATAAGAACGAACTAGACGAGAACATTTTTGGCCAGTCTTTCGTTTTTGGTTACATCCACCAAGAAGGGTAGAATAAAAGTCTGATAATTCTTCTGGTATTGAAACTTCTCCAGATATTAAAATGCTGTGATGTTATATTTTTTGTTGATAATTTTTTTTTTATTTGGAGTATTATTTTTCTCAGAATCAATGCAGATTTTTGTAAAATGTTTTCTTGTTGTAAATTATCCAGTACTGTATCATCGATGGCTTCTAGATATTTTGGAGCTAGTATTTTTTTATTACGAACAGTAAAGAATTTTATATCCTTAGAGAATACTTTTAAAATTTTTTCTTCAAGGTGGTGTGCTGTGAAAGTAGCTGTCATTTCAATAGAATTTTCTTGAAACATTTTTTCTAATAAATCGATATATATTTCATGTAAATACACTAATAAAAAACACCGCCCTTTTTTAATCACGTCTTCTTTAATGATTGTACTAATTTCATTAAAAACTGTTTGATGATACTCCCGGTGATAATGCCACTCCTTTTTGCTAGGCGTTTCTTTCAATGAAGACAACTTATTATTAAAATCAACTCGGCATTCAGTATGATAATAGATTTTTGAGCCAGAAAAATTTTCCAATTTATTAGAAAAATCTGTAAACTCTTTATGACTTTCAATATTAGGTTTGACACTATTTTTAAATTGCTGAACATCAGCTGCATGAAGCAGAAGCATTCTCGATCGCACTTTTTCTTCTTTTTATTACAAAATATACAAACAACTTCGTTATCATTTTTACCAGCAATATTATCAGTCGAAATATTAACATCTTGAGTTACAAAATTATAATCACTAACTTCTGGTTCAAAAACGTCAGAAATATTTTGAAGAGTTGCAGATTGTAGATCTATTGATTCACAAATTGGAGCTGGCTGAGATGTCGTGGGATACAGAGATGTCATTCTGTGGATACAGACTGTAAATGAGATTCATTTTCAGATGTCGAAGGTTGTGTTTCTGTGGACTGGGATAGTAAAATTAGTTGAGATGAAGATTCTGTTGACGGAGACTGTGGATCAGGTAGTTCGGGAACTCAAATCTCGTATCGACGACAAGGTTGAAGATGAGTTGCTTGTAATTACACAACTCCCTTGTTTTTTTTCCTTTTTTTCAGCACTCAATGGTTGAGATGGTGACATATTTTTTCATAAGACCTGTAAACGCCTTGTAACATACTCTGTGATAACCACTCTTGTGTATTCACTAGGTAAAATAATGTCTCTAGTATTTTAGGTTATGTATTTTTCGTAATTTAAGAATAGTCTGGCATTTTTTTAAGTTTCCTCAGAAAATATTATTATATGTTCATCGCTTTTCTTACAAACAAAGCAAACTAATTTTTTCGTCACTCATGATAGCACTTTATTACAACTGATCACATTTATTTTATAAAATGCACAAAAAATAATACATTTATTATGAGTCTTAGCCGTTCACCAGATAGGTACAAATAAACAACAGCTGATGCGCAATGAAGGGCCGCAATAAGACCAAGCGCTCTGTCTCACTCGCACTAGGTTACTGTATACGCTCCTTTGCTCTCCGAACTACTGCTCACTTTGAATGCGTCTGGCAATATGATAGAACCGTCGAAACTGTCCGGCTATTATGTAAACATAGATTAATAGGCCCCCAATAAAATTATATATAAAATTTAGGTTTTATAATTATACAACGTAGTATAGATTATAATTATATAAGTTTAAGGGTTGTCCGGCAGAGGGTTGCAACCATACTAACTGTCTGGGCAATGAGCAAGCGCAAGTTTTAATATTATTATGAATCAAATTAAAAAAAATTCAGTTGTTTATTTTATGATAAATTTGGAGATGAGGAATTTTTTACACCTTTGTTACCTGTATACCTGCCCAAAGCCACCTGCTGGCCATCACGCTTCATGGGTGGGGATCATGTCTTACCTGTACTTAGGGACACCACATAGAAAAATTTTCAGCTTTTATAAAAATCCCGAAGGTCTGGCACTCACAGGGCTCGTGGACTATAAGGAATCTCCTGTGTTGAAGCTTGTTTACACTTATCCCGAAACACCTCTGTAGATATATATATATATAGAAACCAATTTCATATTGTCTCATAATTATTGCTGTATGTATTACACTTTCATTTAAAAACCCATTTATTTTTTAAAACTACTAAGGATTTTTTACTTCAACACGATTAATTTTCGCCATTGTGTGATTACCGTATATAATCAATCAATTGTAATTATATACGGTAATCAATATATGATTAATTATACAATAAATATTTGTTAAGTGAATTTTAATTTTTGTTTAAAAGTTATTTATTAGCATTGGATTGTTCATGATATGTAGATAATATTTGGAGATTTCAAATGCTTCGAGTATTTAGGAAACAAGCATAACGTTTCGACAGGTATAACAAACTCTTACCTTCTTCAGGTTTACTTACTAACTTAGCCTACATCTAAAACTACTTTTTCCCTCTTAACCCACACTAAATCTGAAAAGACTTAATACTACATTCTTAGATACTAAAGATTACTGTTGAAAGTCAAACGTTCTTAAAATCTAACACACATAACATAATTATACAAAATTGTTGTATACTTGTACAATGTATAATTGTATACATAATTATATTGTATATGTGTATTCATATACACAATATAAAATACAAAAGATATGTAAAATATGAAATCGTTCAACAAAACACAGAGGAAATTATTAAATAGACCAAATATTCAATGAGAAACCAAAATAAATGCAGAATATGAAAAGAATCAACAGAGCATAGAGAAGATTACTAAACATATAAAATATTCAATAAGACACGAAATACATGCTAAATATGAAAAAATTCAACAAAACATAGAACTGGTTATTAAATAGACAAAATATTCAACTTATCTAACCTGCTTTCAATTCCACTGTGGCAGGGGGGGAAGGTCTATGGTATTATATAAAATACTACCTTTTATGAAACAAACATTGAAATGATTCATAGTCGTAGGCCTAATATTTTTTCAAAGTCAAGTCAACTTGATATGAGCAATTGAGCAAGTGTACAGGGTTAGACTAGTCTATTATTTAGTACGTCAAGTAATTATGGTTAATAATTTTACTCGAAAGTCGAAAGTCCCTCTTTATCCCTCTATCCGTCTTGCACCTAAAAAATCCCTTTGCTACTCTGCTGTGCTGACTGCTGTTCACAGAATAGCGTTAGCAGACGACGAGTTTCCGTTCTAACTCAACTCTTTTTTTTTAGTGTAGTCTAAGTCTAAGTAAATTGAGAGGTTAGTAATAAATAACTCCAAACAAAATTAGGCTTTACAGAAAGTGATATAATAATGGATCCACCTGATAGCTTTTCTATGAAAAAGCAAAGGTAATTATTTTTTACATTAATTATTTAACCACTCATAATTGCACTCGACAAAATTCTAGTGGTCAGTGTCAAAAACTCCAGGGTAATTATGCACTTTCTTGCCACCTCTGAAAATATGATTTCATGTTAATAAAGTGGTGAAAAATGAGTTTATATCTCTTGAGGAGTTGATTTCATCCGCGGAAAACTCTTTTTTTACCGAAAAAATCGAAAAACTAGATTTTTATCTAATAATGAGAAAAAACCAACTTTTTTAAAAATCGTTATATTTCGACAATTGTTTTTTTCATTTCTCGTGTTTTTTATTTGCTGAACACAAATATATAACTGCTTTTGTTGTAAAATTATTCTTTCAGGCTCGAAAAATGCATTTTTGTTGACATAACCAAACATAACCTAACTTATCCTAATTGTCTATTTTCTCAACAAAAATTCGGGCGTTTGCGTTAAATTCGGGCGTTTGGCCTCCGTGACGGCCTGCCGGCCGTCACTCCGGCGGAATATATGAGAATTCGTTTTTTGTGATTAAATAGTTGTTGTATATAATGATCGCGTAATGGCCGCTAATCGACTGATCACTGCGACAGTAGTTTTTTTCGTTATTTCTCGAGAAATATTTGTAATAGACCAAAATAGTTTTCAAAGTTTGAATTCAGCGCAAAAAAACACATCAAAATAAAAAAAGATGATTAAAATACCATTGTAAATTAACGGGAAATATGACAAAAAAACTAAAAGTTGTGACATTGGGTTTTTTTCGAATTTTTCGGTAAAATACGTTATTTCCGCGGAATAAAAAGCATATCTTCGGTGAAAATAGACAGCCAATTCTAGACCCATTTCAAGCAAAATGTTCCAAATTTGTTTGGTGGCAAGAAAGTGCATAATTACCAACTCCAGTCCATGTTAGAAAAGAACTAGCGAAAAACTCCAAACATATTTTACCAATTTTGTAAGTTTCATAAAAAAAAACACAATTTAGTTATTTTATAACTTAGAAGTATGGTTTATGGTTTGTTTTATTTCTTATAACATTCTACATGCAAATAAAAATAAAAAATGAGAATTTATTTATACATCCTTTTTTACTTTATTAACTCTAGATGGTGGCCTAGAGCGTAATCTATGCTCTTGTGTTAAACTCAAATAAATATATATTTATCATTAAGCAAACACGACAAACTTGGTACCAATTGACGCAAAATGTTCTGTTCTTTACTTTTCAGATTGTTAATAATTTTTTATTGCAATTTTATAAATATAGGAAATAAAATAAAAAGTGCAACTTCTGCTCAATTAGTGCATGGCGGAGGTTGGGAACGGGAAAAATGGCTGATGTTTGTCGCATGACTGAAGAATAACCAAAAGACAAAATAAGGCATAGTAAATGTCAGTCTGCAGAGAATGAAACAAAAAAAATTTTGATGTTTTAGCTGCATTGGGTATTTTACATAAAATGTTGTTTTGTTTGCACGTTTTCTATAAGCGAGGAAAGGCATAATTTATGCTCTTGATAAAAGTTGTTGTTCAAACTTTATTTTTGGCTGTAGTCTAATGTAGTGTAACAATTCTTGAATATGTCATCAAGGGCCTATCAAGTTTTAGTACCTACAAAAATCCTATGGTATTTATGCAGTTTCTTGCCACCAAACGAATTTGGAACATTTTGCTTGAAATGGGTGTAGAATTAAGAGATATGCTTTTTATTCCGCGGGTATAAGGTATTTTACCGAACAATTCGAAAAAACCAATGTCACAACTTTTAGTATTTTTTACATATTTCCGTTAATTTAAATGGAATTTTAATCATATTTTTTTAAATTTTGATTTGTTACAAAAAATTTATACAAATTTTACAAGTTTTACAAAAACTAAATACAAATTTGAAGACTATTTTTTTCTATTACAAATATTTCTCGAGATGTAACGGAAAAACTATTATCGCGGTGGATCGCGATTAGTGGCTATTACGCGATCATTATATACAACTATTAATCACAAAAACCAAATTCGCCTATATTCCCGCCGAAGTGACGGCCGGTAGGCCGTCATGGAGGCCAAACACTAGAATTTAACGCAAATTACGAATCTTTGTTGAGAAAATAACAGTTAGGAAAAGTTTGGTTGTCAGTAAAAAATGAATTTTTCGGGCTGCAAAAATAATGTTACTACACAACCAGTTATATATTTGTGTTCAGCATAAAAAACACGAGAATCTAAAAAAAAGTTGTTGAAAATAACAATATTTAAAAAAGATGGTTTTTTCACTATGAGATAAAAAACTAGTTTTTAGATTTTTCGGTAAAAAACGAGTTTTCCGTGGATGAAATCAAAACTCCTCAAGGGATATAAACTCATTTTTCAACATGAAATCATATTTTCAGAGGTGGCAAGAAAGTGGATAATTACCAATCCTATAAATTATTTAACATTTTTTATTATGATTACAATGTGAAAACTTTCCAAGTGCGGTTTAGACAATTTGCATACACTGACTTATGGTGTTATAAGTTTTATACTTTTTGGAATATTACATTTTCTTGTAGCTAATAGATTGTAATAATAAAGTACATTCAGCAAAATTTATAAAAAATTAGGCCTATGTATACCCCTTATTTTTGGATTGTTATGTAATTTTTCAAAGAAATTTTGTTTCGTAGTAACATTTTATTTTCCCCAATAAACTAAAAATTTGTTTATGGGTACAATATAACTATTTTTCCTAAACAACCTTTTCTTGTCTATTTAATGGTAATTTTTTAAAATTGTTACATGTACTATTTGATTACCTATAATGATCATACTGTTACTTTGCACATTTTTCATTTTTGCGTTTTATGAAAACAAATAATTAAGAAAAACCTATTAGTTTATTTAAAATATAGCAACATATTACTATAGTGCACTAAATAATAAACAATTTAGTTACCGGTACCTTGAAATTATTTACAAATATGTTTTAGTATTCCTAATGAGTATTAAACGTTATCATTTCTGTGCAATATTTAACATTTTTTTCTTGATAGTAATTATTTACTAAATTGGTATGTGAGTTTTGATAGTAGTATGTAAATGTACAGTTAGTTCTTGAGAAGAAAAACAAGATGCTAAAATTTCAATTTGAAGCATATTTAGTATTTTTTAATGATTTTTACAAAAAAGGCTTGCAAAGCGCCGAAAGTGGTACCAAGCAGTTGGGAATATAACATGGGGCACTATCTAGCGTTAAAATTTATATCTAAAAATGTTTATAAAAGTTAACTTAGAGCCCTTATAACTAAAAAAAATTGAATTGGCCTTTTATAAACTAGAGTTATTATGTTCATTATATAATTACAAACTTGTGTGCAAAATATTGTGCATTTACCTTCATAAATAAAACCGTAAGCAATTGTTTACATCTTGACAAATTAGAAATTTAGCATATATACAGTTTATTATGTAGGCCTACTCTGATCAACTTCGTTTATGAAGCACCAGTCACATTTATTTCATTTCTCCAAATTATATATGTTAAAACATACAAATGTATACTAATTTATAGTATTTTTATTGGTTAAAGTCACTATCTCAAAAGTCATAAAATATTAAAAATTGTCAGATAGCTGATAAAATGAAATGTTAAAAAAAAACTTAAAAAAACACATAAATTGCATAAAAAACAATCACACATAACATACGACTAGAAACAAAAACAAAACATCGGGAGAGTAACGTAAACAACTGACGCTCCCACGCAAAAACCATGTGACAGTGTCAGTCATTCGCACGCCAAAACAGCTGATAAAACTACTGCTGATAAAGAAACATTTGATAGAGTAGACTATAAAGTACTACTACGCTAAACTATAACTATCGAAGTTTAGTATATTGTAATTTGAGTGCATTTGGAAAGCTTATAAAGCCAGGCATATTATGAACGTCCGAAATATCGGATGTCAGAGTTTTGGCACATTTAGTGAACGTCTGATATATCGGACGTCAGAGTTTTTGGCCTAAACTCGAACGTCGGATATTTCGGACGTCGGAGTGCAAAGGGTCAACACAGACTTACTAATGTATTAGTTCTACCCTACTCACCACTTATTCAATATTAATTACTTATCAACCTCTCTGACAGGAATACTGTGTTTGTTCAAGCAAACAAGAAAATCTCAGTATTCAGCAGCAGTAAAAAGAAACATAAGAGTGCAGGATTTGTGAGTTAATACTCCAAGTTGATCCTGCCCTAACATTACCGCTGATCTTTGACTTTCAACAGTCCTTTAATGTTGGTTTTTAAAAGAAAGGGATTTATATAGAGTGAGTGCTAGGTACTGTGGATGCTCCATTAATTGAGATGTAACGTTTGTAATTTGCCATAATGCCATGAAGATGGAAGCGGGCCACTAGTTTTTTAAAAACAAGCCTTTTTAAAAAATTGTTGGGTGAGAGGAAAGATCTGGCACCCCATTATTGATGTTTTTTTTTTGAACATATCTTATAATACATAAGCTGAAATCACAAGCTTATATATTATACTGATTTCACCGGCACCGAGAATAGTTTCCCTATCTCCCTTTGATCTCAATGAAGATTGATTCACACTTTACTCATCTCCCTCGATTGCATTTCCTCTAGCCAAACTTCTTAACGATGATATTCATAGTATAACTAAATGTTATAGTGATTGGAACATCCTTGATGTAATCCAGTTTCTCACATTTTCATAAGCTCTCTTTCGAGATGCTCCACGATACCACTGAATGTCTCTTTGATTAGGAAGTTCTAAGTTTTACTCCAATATTGTGTTAGTAAAAGAGTAAAACTTTTGGTGGTTAATGCATGAATAGTCAATTCACCTGGCGATATTATAATGATTTTTTTTTTTAATTCAAAAGGAGAGGCTGAGGTCCTTTATGACCTTACTTTTGCCTATTTCACCCCTATACTATAATATTATGTATGTCTATATATGCATAAATTTCAGATGTATCCACACTGTAATGGAGCTGTTTAATCTGGAGCTGTAATTTCACAGCTGACATGTTTGGTATTGCCAATTATGGTTAGTTTCAATCTGGCCCTGCTACCTAAGGCAAATTTTTGTTCTTAAAAGAATGCTGTTTCTTCATAATCTTGGCTTTTTAGTTTTAGACCTAATTGTCTTTGAATTTCAGAAATGCTAAAATCCGAAGAGACAAAAGAAAAAATACGTATTCAAGAAGTGATGCATCTGATCCACCTGGTCCTGATCCACCTTCTGAAAATGCAGCCTCTAAACCACAACCGCAGAGGGTTAATAATCGCCAAAGAAATGAATCAACAGCAAAAAGTACTGCTACTGCTGGAGAAACTAGCAAAGGTGCAGATAACCTGGATAAATCTGAAGGTAACCATTTTAAGTGAATTTAACTTAAATGATTCCGCACACTAGATTTTGTTTACTATTCTTTGATTTTGCACTATTTAATTGCTTGGTTAGATTGAAAGAGAAGCATTGTAATTAAACTTAAAAAGCTGCATATCATTCTGTATAAATCATAATTTGATAGGGAAATACTAAAAGAAAGTTAAAGTTAAAGATCGTCTTATTTAACCAGGTTATGTTAGGACTAAGGAGCCCTCTCTAACATTTAACCTGGGGACCAACGGCTTTATGTGACTTCCGAACCACGGGAGTGCCTGGGCAAAATCTATTAGTGGTCACATCAGGAATCGAACCTGGAACAGCTGCGTGGCAAGCCATCGCATTATCCCCTTTTCTACTGCTGTTTTAATATATATATATATATATATATATATATACTGACCCCGGCCAATTTCGAAACGCCTAAGTTATGGGTTTTCCCCTAAGAAAAGCCCGGGATGGAAAGAACATAAATGTTGTAGTGTATTGAATTTTTTAAAACATTAGCCGTTTTTAAAATTTTAGTTGAAGTGAAAATTTTGGTAGCCAAAAGATAGAAATTTTTTTGGGGGATGTTAATTTAAATGATTAAAAGGGAAATTTTTACCCAAATTTTAATCATCCGAACTGTAAAAAAATAATAAAAAAATCAAAAAAAAATTTTAAAAATAAAAATTGCAATTCAAATAATTATCAAAATTTAATATAAACAAAAAAATTTAAAACAATGAAAAAAAAACATTATCATTTTTTAAGTGCAATGGAGGAAACGATTTTTTTAAAGTGATTTCCATCTTTAAAAAAAACAAAAAAACTGGATGGTTTCCCACTCGAAAAAAACCCACGAAATAATTGGCCGTGTAAAAAAACACGGGGGCCAAATCTAACCCACAAACCGACAATTTTTGCCCTTGGGATTTAATTTGATTGCCCATTAAAAAATGCCTTTTTTTGTTTGGGAAAATTTGGGAACCCCCTTTTTAAATTCCCTTTTTGGGCACATTTTTTTGGGGAAATAATGGGGAATTCGGGGCATAAAAAAACATTTTTCCCCCCTTGGAATTTTTGCCATTAAAAAGGGGTGGGTTTCCCGACAAAAAATTTTAAAAATTAATTTTTTAATAACTAATCTGTCCATTACACAGCTTTGGGGGGTTTTAAAAAATTGCGAAGCAAAATAACTGGAGACCCAAACCCTTTATTTTTGAAAAAAGGTGCGGTGGCATCCCCGGGAAAATCTAATGATTTAAAAAATTCGAGGGAAAATTTACAGCTTCGTTGGCATCGCAAACAGAATCAATAGATTTGAATGACACCAAATCCCCGGGCAACAACTTTTGTAGGTTGAAATTCAAATCGTTTAACGTCCCCATTTTTAGATCCCAAATTCCCTTTTTCCCTTGCTAGCCACTCATGGTTAAAATTTTAATTGTGTTTGTAAAAATTTGGGAAATATTTTTTTTCAATTAGAGAAATTTGTAAATTTAAACGACGGTGCAAAAATTTGGGCCGGAAATTTTAATGAATTGAGAAATTTTACATGTAAAACAAACTTTTTCCTTTTCCCCAATACTACCCAGTTGTTTTGAGAATTTTTCAGCGGATGGATCTTTAAGCAGAAAATACGCGAAATTTTTTACTTTCAGTTGAAAATATTTCAAAAAACCCCCAAACCAGTTTGAGGGATTTAAAGCAAGCTTTAAATCCATCCGTTTTTGAACTTGGAATTACGGGAAGTTTTTTGTCTGAAATCACCTGAAAAGGAGTAACAAGTGCCCCCAAAAATAGTTTTTTCGTTTGTTTTTTATGTTTTTTAAATTTTCCTTTTTAAAAAAACGCCTCAATTGAGTGTTTATTTTGCCTAGTCCACTCACCCCAATAAAAATTTTTAAAATTTTTTTTTAATACTTTTGGGACATTGATGATTTTTTTTTTTATTTTTGCAAAAACCTGCGTCGGGGTTTTTTTTTGAATTTTTAATGGCAGCTTAAATGCAAAAGGGAGCGTTCTGGGGCCCCCTCCACCCAAAAAACGTAGCTGCAATCCAGTTTAAGCTAGGGCCCAATCCCAATCCCAATAGTTGATCGAATTTTTGGGAAGAATTAGTGAAATTAAAATTTTTTTTTCCAGTCCCCCCCTTTGGGGAAACCCAAAAAAAAAGAATCCCCCTTTTTGTTTCTGCCGAAACTGCTGTCATAAAAACCGGTGGGAAAATGCTTCTATTTTTTCTTGTTTAAAAGTAGTGGGACATTAAAGATTAAAAACCCGCTTCCATCTCTCTATTATTGTTTTGGGTAGTTCCCCAATTCATCTCATTTTTTCTTTAAAATCAGGGTCACTACGTTTTGGGGGCAAATGCATACCGAAATGGCTAAAGGGTAAATTGGAAATCACAAAGCAAAGATCCCCCGATAGAAAATAAGTGTTTCCAAATTGAACAAAAGGTCACTAAATTTGTATTGTTTGATCTTGTCCCGTTACGATGCCAAAGCAATATACCCCTTTCAGCATTGAATCTTTGTGATAATCCCACAACTTTTCCCCCCAGCTCGGCTGGGAAACATGTAGTAAAACACTTTAGCAAATAGTAACCAATTTGAATTCCCGAAACAGTTAAAAGCTGTTTCCCGAAAGCATATATTCCCACTGGTTGTCCTTCCACAACCCAGCGCAAGACATCATTTTTAAAAAGTTGCACACTTTTGGGTCCTTAATTGTACGAATTCTTGAAATGATAATGGGCCGGGTTTAATTTAAACCAACAAATCGCAAAAAAAAACCCCTCAGCTGCCTTGGATTGACTGTAAATACTCCCCCAAGGTGTTTGATTTGAAAAAACCCGGGGGTATCCATCAACTGGGGGCCTTGCTTGCGGGGTATCGCATGTTTTTTTTTTTGTTTCCCCCATGTGAAAAGTGTGGTACTCTCGAATAGATTATGTTTTTTTTTAAAAAAGCACCAATAGCATCAGCACGATTACACAATAAAAAAACTCTGTGAGAGTAGTTTTCGGTGGATTAAATTGCACGTCGTCGCTTTTTCCCTTTGTGAAAAATACACCCTGGGCCGTTTTTAAAGATGGCCCGGAAAATAAAAACCCTGCTCCTCCTGTACCCCGGGAAACTTTTTGTTTAATATCTAGGGAAATATCCCCCTTTTTCCCCTTATAAAACATTAGGGGAAATATTGTAGAGCGTCGATGAACGGTTTTTCTGGCAATAATAAATTTGTAATCTCGGGCCCATTTCGGTTTACATTAAAAGTTATAAAAAAAACAGGGTTCCCCCCCGAAATTCCCCGCCCGCAAAGCCCAAAAGCTTCCTGGAAAAAATTCTTGCATGTGACGTGGACTTCCTAAATACGTTAAATGGTAGAATAGGGATTTCCCAAAATTTCGGCTGTGTCGGCTTTGGGTTCACAATAGCGTCCTCTCAAGTGAAAAAATTCTTCAGCACGCGGGCTTTTTTTTGATTAAACGAAAAGTATCAAAGTGGGTTCGTTTTCTTTTTTTCACGTACATGCCCGCCCCATAAAAATTTTTTGGCAAGTTCACGGGAAACCGGGAAAGAATGACGTTGTCATGATCGCGTCTAATCATCAGTTTAAATACGCAAAAAAAATCCTTCGAGCTAACTTTTTTGTTTGTTTTCGGCTCCGTAGGGGGATTTTTTTGTTTAATATCTTTTGTAATACTGTTTTTGTCCCTTTAAAACCCATTAGGGGATATTGTAGAGCGTCGTATGAACGGTGGTATCAGCAATGAACTCAAAAATTGTTATTTCTTTTGCGAATAACTTTTTCCCCTTTTGGGCTGAAGGGTTCGCCAACCATTTTTCCCAGCAACGTCGCAACAAAAAAGGTGCATTGAATCAAACGAATGGGGCTCTCCAGATGGGTTTATCGGGTTTGGGATAAATTGCTTAATTCCCCCGCTTTGCAATTTGTCATGTTTTGGATTTGAACAATTTAAACCCTTTTCCATTGGGGCTCATTAAAAATAAATCGCCCCAGCTCCCCCCGGAAAATTTAACGTCTGGCAAATTTGTGAAAAAAGGGTTTATTGTATTTAAAACGGCATCCACGGTGATTGGCTACCGGCTTTGGGTTTTTGTCCTCGCCACCCATAAAGAAAATTTGTAAAAATTTTTTGGGGTTTAAAATTTGGCATAGGAACAATGACCTACTTTTTTGGAAAATTTTTGGCCTTTGATTTTGAACGTTGTATTAAATTTTTTGACCAATTGCAGCTTATTGTTAACTATTTTTTTGTTGCTCTTTACTCCGAACGATTCTTTTAAAAAAACATAAAATTTGAATTTTTCAAATTTGTTTTCAGGAAAAATTTTTGAATCAGGAAGGGGGGGGCGTACCAAAAAGTAAACCTTTCAATGGTTCAGGGGGTGATTCAATTCCCTGGTAGTTGCACTTTACCTGTGGCGCAAAAACCCCCTCTGGCTCTTTTTTAAATTTTAAAAGCCCCTTTAACAATTCGCACATTAAATTGTCCCAAATCACCAATCGCCCATTTTGGGGAATAAATCAAAATATTTAACGTGGGGTTTCCCCTACACAAATGCTAGCCCGACAAGATGCGATAAAAAAAGCTCGATGCACTTTTGTCGTCGAAAGTCATTTTCTCTGCGTGCTTCAACTACGAATCGACGCGCTTGTTTTTTGGTTGTAGTCGTTTTTTCTTCATTTCTTTCGGGCGCGATCATCTTGTGACTGGTTTGGCCCGAAATTGCGACATGTTCACAGGCGAAACAACTTCTTTTTTCCGTTAAATTTGGAAACTCGTCCTTTGGGCTTTTAAATTTGCCTTTGTATAGCTCCAGCCGTTCAAACCGGCCCAAATTTGCCCCCTTTTTTCGCCTTGCGGCTTTTGTTCACTGTAAAAAAAACAGATTAAACTAAAATATTTAAACCCCAAAAATTTTTCAAAATTAGTAAAACCAACAAACCTACTTTTACAAAATTTTAATAATAATTTCCTTAGCAAATAATGAAAGCGTCTTTGTTTTTTTTAAATAAATATTAAATTACAAAAAAAAAAACAGGGTAAATTTAAAACTTGACACCAAATGCCCTGTAGACCCCAAACTCCGGAAAAATATAGAAATTATTTTCATTGGGGTTCCCGGAAATTTTCGTCCGCCATTTTAAAAACGGAAAAAATTTCGAAACGGGAAATAGTTTACGCCCCGAATTCCATACCTACGGGAATTTAACACCAAATTTCATAACAAAACCGGTTGAATTTCGTTCAGTAGGTTTTTTGCAACAAACACTGTGACACGAGAATTTTATATATTAGATATATATATATATATACCTAACAACATAGGCAGGCAGATACTAGATGTTACATCTGACATTTAGTGAAGCATTGTAAGTGAGTTTTTAAAGGATTCTGGTAGGGCAGATTCTTCCTTGTCTGAAGGATATGGATCTGATACGCAATGTGACTGTCAAGATAAACTTTTTTAGATGATTAAAATAATTGTTTATATTGACTGATACACATCATTACCCATTTGATTTATATGCCAGATGTGCTTAGCAATGTTCGCATATAGCTTATCATAGTTTAGATTTTGCTTGTGAAAAAGCTTAATTCAAAAGATAGCCTATGTTATCCTTGGAGTTTGGATATATCATTTCAGGTAGGAAAAGAGAGACTGAAATCATTCTTGCCTCCCTCCTGTCATGTGTTGGAAATTGAAGCTATTCAGTCTTATAAACACCTGCGGTAATTGTCAATGTTTGACTTCTGTCTTGTTTGGAACTCTTGTGGCGTGTCAGCGTTAAATGAATTGTAAGGCTCTAGGTATATATAGAACACTAATTTAGATTTATTTTATTGTTTTTGATAAACATTAAAATAAATCTGTTTTTTATTTTATTGTTTCATGTTTGATGTTTCTTATAATCTTCTTGTAAAATTGGTTTGTACTAGGTTTTAGTAATCACTAAAAACACTAAAAAAGGTAACTGGAATTTTTAAAATATATTTAATGAGACAATTATTGAGATAATTATGTATGTGTGAATAATTATGTTTGTATGTATTTTAGTTCGTGTACAAGACATTTTTTGTTTACTTTTGTAAACATTAATAAAAATAAAATAATTTATTATTTAATGTTCAGTTTACTTTTTAAAGATAACTAATTCAGCTAATTTTATTAAAAGTTTAATTATTATGTTAATCTTTTTATAATTTATTTGCTATGCATATTAAAAAGAGTAACTCATTTTATTTTATAAATGGGTCAATCCATATGAAGTGGTCCAGAAATAATTTAATTGGTTGCTGCAACATTTTAATTATTTTTAATAATTTTATATCTAAAATTACCACTCATCAGAAGTACAAAAAGTATGTTATCTAATTTTTAACATTTTTATTTTAACAATGACAGCCATATTGGCTTCAGCAAAACGCCTCTTTTAAGTGAATTTTGAACTTTGCGAAGAAGCACATATCTCCTCTTCTATTCATCCTTGAACATTCAAACAAAAACCAATCCCTTCAGAATATTATGGAATTTAATTTAAGTCCTTACAGGTATGTCCTTAAACTCCTTTATACAAAGGCTGTGGTTTATAACTAGTCCTGATTCCTCATAAAAATAAAAGTAAACAAAAGGATGAACAGTAGACTGCTTATTTATCCAATGCTAATAATATACGTTTAGTTTTTGCTCTGAAAACTCTAAAGGGATGAAATCTCGCATCTACTCAATGCTCATCAGTCATGAAAATAAAAATTTGTATATTAATAAATGGTATAACTATATGTGTGTCATTGTTTTATATATTTTCAGGCATAACAAAACATAATATTAGCTATGTTTAGCATTGTAAATGGCTGGAGCGATATTGTTTTTTTTTCTTTTTTGTCTTAATTTTGGCACTTTTCTACATTATATATCTTGGTAAATAATAAAGTCCACAAAACCAAATTTTTGCAGGTTGTTCCTCTGTTCTAGTACTAAAACTGGGATAAATTTAAAATTTTTATTTTCATGGCCAAAAGAGGTATTAATCCTTGTACTTTAAAAAGTTAGAAAATTTCATGATTTCAACATACAGTAGTCTCTCTTTATAACGATTCTCCCTATAACGATAATTCCTCTATAACGATGGATTTGTAAAAGTTTGTTTGGTCTGCCATAAGGCCAATGTATTTATTCTCTCTTTATAATAATATCACTCACTCTTTATAACGATGTTTTCAGTAGAATATGCAGTAGAAATACATACTAGTTTCTAAGCGATTGCAGTAAACAAACACTCACAGGTTCATTCAATCCCCTGACTCACCCCCATTGTTTGCTTGGCGCGTCACGAGAGCATTCCGTCGTAGGCTACTGTATTCTGTTGTGATGTGACAAGGGAGAGGGGGGGTGCGAGTTCAGTTTGCCGGACGCTGTCTTGCTGTTTACATCGGATCTCGACTTTCACTTTTTAGTGGCTATTAGTACTGTACGTTTAGTGTTTACATTTGTATTTTTGTGTCTCTGTTTGAATATGCTTTCAAAAAAGCGTAAAGTGCTTACAATTGAAGAAAAGGTGGCTTTAATTAAAGCAATAGAAAAAGGTGAGAAGTAGACTGGTGTTGTTAAACGCACCGGGCTTTCCCAGTCTACAGTGGCTACAATTTGGAAAGGTAGGGACAAGTGGAACAAGAAGTTGTTGCCTTCTTGTTGACGCTGAGAAACAAGAAGGCAACAAGAAAAAAATGTGTAAACCACAGTACGAAGATATGGATAGAGCTGCTCTTCAGTGGTTTCAACAGCAAAAGCAAGGAAAACCCCATTCCACTTTCTGGACCTCTGATCCAAAAACAAAGGCAAGTTTTATGGACAAGACTAGGCATTGAAGATTTTTAAAGGGGATCTGAAAAGGGTGGTTGGGGTAAGTGGAAGCAGGGGTCACGAAAATCAACTACAGGCAGATCAGTGGAGAGGGTTTGTGATGTAGATAGGAACCTCACTCACGGCTGGTTGGGGAGAAATTTTGGCCCGACCTGAAGAATATTTTGTAGCAGAAAGACATTTTTAATGCTGACAAACTGGGGTTTTTTTACAAAATGACCCAAAAAAAAACTTTGAAATTCAAGTCAAAAAGTAAATTTGGGGGGAAATTATCAAAGGAAATAATCACAGGGTTTAGGGGGCAGCTAAAATGACTGGGGACAGTGAAAAGAAAACTTTAGTGATAGGAAAATCACAAAATCCACTTTTTTTTAAAAACATTAAGCGTCCCGCCTGTGACTTAAAAAAGCCAACAAAGTGCATGGGTTTACTTCTCAAATTTTTTAAGAAGAAATAAGAAAAAAGGGATTAAGTTAAAAAAAAAAGGGGGGAAAAAAATTTTTCTTTTTTGTAAATAACTGCCCCCGGGGCCCCCATCCCCGCAATAGAAGGTCCAAACAAGACGGGTTAACACTCCTTTAAACATACAGATGGGTGGAAACATGCTTTCGAAATCACTGTGGGTGACGAAGATGACTTGCCTTTAAACGTTTTTTTCTCCCAAAAGTTTTCAGCTTCCCACAGTTTATGAGCCAGAAAAATCCCGCAGGATTATGAAACTGTTTTAAAGCAGTGGCTACAATGGGGGGGAAACTTCAGATGAATAAATCCTCAATGCAGTACGAGTTTAAAAGAAAAATGAAGACATTGGGCCAAGAGGAATTTTTATCCAGGGGCCAGAAAATAGTCCGAACTCCTGGGAAAAGGGCAAATTTGAAGCGCTAAAATCCCCCACAAGTTTTTTCACTCACCACGAAGAAATTCCCGCGGGACAAAAAGGGTGATTCACGCTTGCAAGATAAAGTTAGATCATAGCAAAGGAAGACAAAAAAAAAAGGCAAAAACCCCGTTGAAAGAATTCCCTTTTATTAAAAAAAAAAAAGGGTTTTTGGGACGAAAATTTTCAGAATGCGTACCGGGTTTTTTAAAATTTAATATTTGTATACAGTATACTTTTTTTATTTGGGAAAAAATAATTACTGTTTGGGTTAAAAATTTCTATAAAATAAATTTTATTACAGAAAATTTTATTGGGATCTTATTATTAAAACCTTTATTACTCTACTGTACAGAAAATTTCCATAGGTTTGGGGGGAAAAAAATTTTTTTCTCTTTTTAAAAGATCTCTTTTTGTAAGGAAGAAATCGCTTTTCCCTTGCATAAAAGTTTTTATAAAGAGAGTCACTGGTTTGTTTGTTTGTTTTTTAACAAAGCTATCCACAATTTTTTAAACTTTTTTGAGTTTGAAGAAACCTCGAAAAAACCTACACATAAAAAAATAAGAAAAAAATTTCCTTCTTGAAAAAAAAAATGTTGAAAAATGTTTTTTTTTAAAAAAAAATTTTGATAAACTTTTGGGGATATAATTTTGGGGCCCCCATACTTAAGTTTAAGGACAAAACCTGTAAGGGCTTAAATTAAATTTCAGACTTCAGAAAAATTAAAAAAAAAAAGATTGGGTTTTTTAATTTAATGTTTTCCCGGATGAATAAAGAGGGGATATGTGCTTTTCCCCCCAAAAATTCAAAATTTACATTAAAAAAAAGTGTTTTTTCCGAAGCCAAAATGGGCCCTCAAACAGTTTAAAAAAAAAAGAAATAACAAAAATTTTTGTACTTCTTTTAAGAGGGAGGGACTTTTAGATATAAAAAAAGGGGAAAAAAAATAAAAAAATTTTTTCAAACAATCAAATGCGGACTACTTACATTATGGGTTTACCCCCTATTCTTTGGGCAAAAGTTAAAATTCTGCAATGAAACCTTCCAAACTGCAAAAGGGTAAAATCAGGGGAAATGTTTTTTAAAACTTTGGATTTTCCCAAAAGGGATTTGGGTTGCGTATATCACCCACTCCTTCTTTTTAAAAATCAAAGGGTGTTGGTTTTTTAGAGAGTTTGGGATCGGTTGGGGGATCGAAAATTTTTCGAATCGGGCATCAATGTTTTTAAAAACTGCAAACATAAATCACCCCACACCTTCCTTTTAAAAACAAGGCGTTGGTTTTTTTCAGAGAGTTGCCCTCGGTTTTGGGGGGTCAAAATTTTTTCAATCGCCATCAAAATGTGAAATTCCCGTGAAAACAAAAATGAGTCCAGCGGAGGCCCCGTCAACCGAGAGGTTTTCCCCAAAGGCACTGTTTTTTGGTCCATTTTCTGTTTTCCCCTGTACATTTTAAAAAAAGTAACTAAATGCCATCAACATTTACATTGCCATTTAAAAATGCGATGATCTAGAGATTTTTCAACACTTTCCCCCTTTCCAACTTTTAAAATACTGTAAATGGGTACTTTCCCCTCAACATTACTTCTATTATTTCTTTTTGGGGGCATTTAAAATTGGGTTTTTCAAAAGCAGACTATCGTTATTGGATCTTCAAACTTATACTAAAATTTTCTTGCTACCCGTAATGAAGATAAAGGACCAATTCAGTGAAAAAGTGAAGAATTTAAAGGAAAAAATTTTTTTTTAAAAACAGGATTTTTTTGGGTTTGGGAAGGGGTCAATCCTTGAGACTTTTAACAAAGTTTTTTTTAGAATTTTCCCCGTCTTAAAAAAATTTGCTCCTTATTTAACCCCCCTTGAAATGAAATTTTTTTTTAAATTTGCACTCCCGAAATTTTTTATACTTTAACTACTGTGACATTGTTAAAATGAACCCTGACCTTTTAATTCTTTATAAATTACAGTATGCACGGGAAATTAAATTTTTATTCTTTTCCAATCTTTTAAACAAAGGGATGTTGCTTATGTTTACAGTCTTCCTTTAATCATTTATCCCCCCCAAAAAATTAAGGAATTCCGACAGTTTCATTGCTCTTTCCTTTCCCCGCACGCTGTACTAAAAAGGGTTTAGGCCCAGGTACATATTTGATTGTTTTTTAACTTCTTTTTTCCCAAACCAAATTTTCATTCCACCGATATGGATCTTCCCCCCCCCCGCTGTTTTTTATCCCCATCATAATTCAATGTTCGTTAATGAAATTTCTTTTTCCCAGCTTGAGAAATATGGGTTTATTTGCGCTGGTTTTAAGGGGTGGCCTTTTAAGGGCCCTACTTTTGCGGAAACCTGGCCCGGCTGAGGGGGGGGTGGGAGCACTGTTTTTTTTGTGGGGATTACCGAGCGAATGATTCGTAAGAATGTAATTTTTTTATTAGGGGCCCATATTAAAATTTTTAAGTGTATTAGATTATAGTAAATATTAAATTGTATTAGTTTTCAGTTTTAAAAAATTTTTTTCACTTTTTTTATTTTCTTTAAAAGATATTTTCCCTTTTGTAAAAATTTAGTTTTTTTTTTGAATTTTATTTTTAGTTTTTTTTGAAATTATAAATTTTTAAAAAATTTAAAAATTGTTTTTATAATTTTTTACACAAGGTTTTATTTAAAAAGAGGGCTAGTCTTAACTTTGCCTTTTAAAAAAAGACATTCATTCATTCATTCATTGAAACAAGGGGGTTTTTTACCATTACAAATTTAAAAACTCTTTTGGGTAGATAAAAAATAAATTTTTAAACCCCCCAGGAAGTCACGCTCCCCAACCCATAAAAACCCGCACTCCCCCGCAATACTCATTCGTTTTTTTCAATTACTTTTTTAGTGGTTTTTTTTAAATTTTTTTATTATTATTTTTATTTCAATTTTTTTATTTATTAATATTTTTGTAATATACAATAAAAAAAGTAACAAAACCCCCCCAAAGGGACCGGTTTTTATAAACCCTTTAACATTAAAAAATTTTTTTTTATCCCTTCTACAGAAATAATTTCCAAAACCCACCTCTTTTCCCCCCTTTTTCAAATTTAGTTTTTTCCCAAAAAGTCAATTTTCCCCACTTTCCTTTTTCTTCCTTTCAATTTCCCAAAATTTTTCCCAAAATTTTTTTTCTTTAAACCCTGCAAGTAACTTAATTTAAACCCTTCTATCTTTTTGGTTTTATTTATTAAGTACATATTTTAAATAAAATCAAAAAATATATAAAAAATTAAAAAGTAGTAAAAGGCACTAACAGTAGTGCAAGGTGGGACTAACAATTTAAGCACACGTTTGGGCAAAAGTTCTGCACATGAAAAAAAAAAAAGACACAAAAAGGGCCCCCGGCGTTTAAAAGCACCGCAAAAGTTTAAAAAGCCCAAAGTCCCACTACAGCATAAAAAACACCGTTTTGGGGGGGTGATAGACAAGACATTTCTGCTAGTAGGGTGTGGAAATATGTGAGTTGGGGGGAAAACCCGTCTAATAGTCAGGGTTGCCACAAGCAAAAAATTATTTCCCGGGAGTGCTTTCCCACCATTAACGCAACTTTATGGGGGATTAAAAACTGGAGGTTTTTTTTTCTAACAGTTAAAATTTTTTTCCCTGGCAACCAAGTCGAAATAGGGTTTTTCAAGTCCCCAAAAGCTCTTGTAAGTCCCTTGCTTGTCACATAAACTTTTACTGTTGGGCTTTTTTGGGGCCCAAGCTAAAGAAACGCAAGTTTGAAACCTGATCCCTTTTCTAGAATTATTTTTTTCAGTAAAGGGTTTTTTAAACCCAGTACTGTAAAATTTTTCCCCCTTTCTCTTGTTTTTTATTAGTTTTTTTCCCAATAGTTTTTTATAGTCTTTAGTGGGGGTGAGCCAAAAAATTAAGGTTAAAAAGAATCAATCCTCCTTAAAAAAAAAAGAACAACTAAAACTTGTACTTTCTTGTTTTGGGTTTTGTTTTTTGGGTTATTTATAGTATTTACTAAATGTTTTTGAAATTTTTTAGGGGATCCTTTCCTAACCACGGTTTTTTCATATATTTGATGAAAAAAATTCATATTTTTATGTAAGGGGGAAATTTTTCAATTTTTGTATTGTAAAAAGTTTCGTTTTTTGGGTTTTAGAATTAAGGAAAACACTATGATAGAATTCCCCAGCAAAACCCCCCAAAACGAGAAACTGAAGAGATTTTTAAGTTAACAAAAAAGTTCCCCAAAGAGGGGGGTAACCCAATACTGGCATCGGTATGCTACCGAAAAAAAATGTTGCTCCTGCAGAATGGGCCCGCAGGGAAAAGGGCCCCGGGTGAAATTTTACAGACCTTTCCCCCAAATGCATTTTCAAGTTTTGGGTTTTGTTTTTTGTTTTTTAAAGTTAATTTCTACAAAAATATACATCTCAGTTTCCTATTAAAAGAAATAAAAAACCAAACAAAAATTTTTCCTTAATTATTGAAATACTTTGTAAAGACAAAATTTTGATTGCCCTTGGAAATTTAAAAAAAAACGGAAAAAAAACACAACATTGCCCTTTTGAAATTGAGGATCTTTTTTTTTTAAATAAAGTTAAAAAACTGGATATGCCAGAATTTTCCTTTTTAAAGGTTACAAAAACCCCTAAACCATAAATTTAAAACCAAAAAATAAAAAAAGTTCCCAAAATCACAGGCCCAAAATAGGTTTTTTTTCCCCCTTTCTTTTAAAACCCTTAGACTGAAAATAATATCAAAAGGGCTAAAGGGTTTTTAAAAAGTTAAAATTGGGCTTATTAAACCGCCAATTTTTTTTGATACAAGCATGCCCGAAGGGATAAAAGGAAGTTTAATAGAAGGACATTTTTAAAAAAAAAAAATTTAAGTCAACGAAGGAAAAAATCATAATTTGGGATGAAAAGTTAAAAAAATATGTAAAAAAATGTATGTATTTTCAGGAGGTAGTCATCGGTGTTTAAAGAGGGCAGGAGTGGTCCTCGGCGTTCCTAAGGGCACTGGCCTTGGGCCTGAAACATTTAGTTCAGCTTTCCTTTTTTCCCACGCAAAGCGTCTCAGATTTGGGCCCCTTGAAAAAAATTAAACTGTAAGTATGATGGATACAGTTTATTCCAAACAGTTGCGGCCTGAGAAATTTAAAATTCAAGGGGTTTTAAAAACCCTTTAAAAAATTTAAACAAAAAAAAAATTTCGTCCAATATACTAACCATCTACGTATAAGGCAAAATAATGATGTATTGGTTCACTGGGTTTTGAAATGGTTTTAAAGGTACTGAACAGTTTTACACATTCAAAAAAATTTTATTAGATAAAATTTTTGTTTTTTTTACCCTATTTTTGTCCCTAAACCCGGTTTTGCAATTGACTTGCAAATATTTTTTTCTCCTTCATTGAAGTTCAAAACCAATTTTTTCATTTTTGTAAACATTTTTTTTTGTCTTAAAAACGTTGCCCCAAAAATATAATATTATCCCTACACACCAGGATATTTTTGGAAATTATTTAAAATAACCTTTTTTTAGGGTTTTAAATTTTGCTCCCTTTTTTTGCTACTAAAACACATGCTGAAGAATGTGGCCCAAAAGCCCATGAATTAACCATTTGGGAATGGAGAATGTGAATTGCATCTCTTTGGTTTAATTCCTAACTTCCGGATTTGGGTTTTTAAAATTTAAAGTTTTGGGTTAAGTTTAAATTTTTCCACACTACTCAATATAAAAGTTTTTTAAATGATTGAAAAGAAATACAAATTTCAACTACACCTAAAAAAAAGGGTTTTAATAATTTGGGAAAAAATTGTCCTGCAATTTTTTTTTCCCAAAATGTGGGAAAAGGTTAAAAGGGGGCCGCAAAATAAACTCCCCTTTTTGTTTTTTTTTAAGTGGGGAAAAATAGGACAACCGGAATAGTGGGGATAGTGGCAGTCCACGCAGGAGAAGGGGAAAATTTAAAATGAACCTGCCGTAGGCACTAGTGGGCAGTCACCAACATGGTGTTGGGCAAGTCTTACAGACTTTTTTCAGTCAAAGTTTAATTCGAACAATGATTTTAGTAAATTTCAGCTACATTCATACCCTTAAAAATGTGGTTTCAAATCCCTCATTGTAAGTCGCTCCCAGACATGTATGTTGCTGATTGTCGCCATAACAGTCTATTTTGCTGTGGATGAAAAACTTCATAGAAAATGGTTCTTTAGTGATTAAACGAGGTAGAAGACCTTGTAGTGCCTGACGCCTGAAACATAAATGCGGTTAGGCAATCAGTTTTGCAGCCTTTTCAACAATCAGTTGCAAACATTCAGCCTTTGAATGGCTGACCTTACTGTTTGTCAAATCCTACACATAAGATGACGAACAGTTCTTCATTTCTATCCATAAGATGGTTGATCTGCAAGAACTGTCAAGTGATTGGCAGAGTTGAAGGGAAGCGTGTCAAATCATCTTGAAAAGTATTCCACCAGACGGCGATGTTTTTTTTCAGTGATGAAGGACATTTCCTTCTGTCTGATAATAAACAATAATCATGAAATTCATGAGAGGTTTCTTCATAGTGAACATATGACTATCACAACATATGAATATTGGTGTGTGTTATCACAACATAGAATCTTTGGCCGTATTTTTTTTAATAGGATGACATTGTTCTTACTGTTAACTGAAACAGGTATGCCAGGATGATCGAAGAGTTTTTTGAACCTGCCCTACAAGAGCAGACTTTCGAAAATGTGTAGTACTAGCAGGATGGTGCCACAGCTCTTACTGCCCAAATATCAATGAAGAGTTTGAGGCAAATGTGTCCTGGCTGATTTATTTCTCTCGGAGGAAACATTGTGTGGCCAGCATGATCACCCTATTTAACTCCTTTTGACTTTTTTGAGGGGTTACTTAAACATTGAGATGTTCAATCGTTGCCTCAGGAACTTCAGAACTTGCTTCAGCATGACCTGAAGCAAGTGATACGCGAGGACGTTAAGCGCATTCCTCAGGCCATGACCAAGAGAGTTTCAACATTTACTTGCAACAGTGTATTGATCCAAGGAAACACTTATCTGATATCCTTTTTAAAACAAAGTAAAAAAAACTTCTCATATTTTAGAAAATGTTAAAATAAAACAGTTTTTTTACAAGTTTTAATCAGGTTTAAAAATAAGGTGGTTATTTTGCCGCACCCTGTATTTTGCCTCATTAATTTGGTAATTTATTGTACTGTATTTCATTTACTAATATATTGTGAAGAAAATAAGGTTTTCAAAATTAACTGATACATTTTATTCCTGGATATAGATTGTAAAATTTATGTATATATATATATATATACACGTATAAGCACATACCCCTGCAGCAGTTGACGCATAGACACATAGCCCTGCGCAGGGATATGTGCTTCTGAATTATAAAATTCGGCCATGTTTTACACGGATAGACTTATCCCTGCAGATAGACGCATAGACACTTACCCCCTGCCATTTCCACAGTGTTGCCAACATTGATTCTAATTCTACGTTATATTCAATTTTTTACTCCTAATTTAATATTTTTAACGTTATTCTTATGTTCAAAATAACCTTATGAGACAAAAAATATGCAATAATTCTTTAGACAATTTATTAGCCATCGATTTATACTTAATAATCTCTAAATTATGAAAATTAATTAAAAAATAATGAATTATTCGGATTTTTTTACTTGAACCATACGTGTTGAAATAATTTAGTATTACGTTGTTAATATATTTGATCATATTTTTTTTGAAATATATTTATATATTTTATTTTTTCTTTTTTACGTGTGTTTGAGTTTTTTTCACTATCCGTGTTTTTCCATATACTTCTTATCAACTATTTAGTTTCTATGCTCAGGATCCTAATACCACATAGCGTCCCGCTCAGTGGTTGCCATCGACGTGGACTCTACTTGAGAATCGGAGATCCAGTCGGATTGTGTCAAAATTCAGAAGTTTGGGGG
>JAQJVL010004802.1:0-41140 GCA_035578905.1 Stictocephala bisonia
TTAAAGCTCGGCCGCCGTACACCAGTAGACCTCGTATGTAACAATTAAATAAAAAATAAAAAAAAGAAGTAAATAATTAATATAAATAATAGCTGCCCCTTAATTTTTAAATAAAACGTGTATTGCGGGTTGCCTAGAGTGTTAAGTACGTACACAACTGTGATTAGATAGATAAGTATAGGTAACGATGGTAGGAAGCCGTAGATGAGTTCCTGGAACACAGGTAAGTTAAGAGAGAAAGTTATATAAGAAAGCTAGGTTAACAGTGTATTTATTACAAAAAATGATATAAATTAAATAAAAAATTAATTAAATAGGTAGGCTAACAGTGTATGTTATATAATAAAGCTAGGTTAACAGTGTATTTATTAAAAAGTTGAGAAAAATTAAATAAAAAATTAATTAAATAGGTAGGCTAACAGTGTATTTATTAATAAATAAAAAGCGCCTTCATGTTTTAGTAGGCAAGTCCCGCATTTCAATACTGTATTGCAGGTAGCGCCTTCATTTTTAAATATATAATTAATTAATTAAAAGGTAGCGCCTTCATTTTCCGTGATACTATAGAGACCTGAGTCTAATTCGCCCCTCTTTTCACTACTTAAAGACCAAGTCAATTTTTTCCCACCATTACGAAAAGTATTTAAGGAGGGAGAGAGGGTTCAAGCTAGATTATATACCAGAGGAAATCCTAAGCGGAAATTTGGTGTAATCTTTGGAAAAGAAGGAACATTCTTATATTTAGTAAAATTGGATAGTGGTGAGATTTGGCAGAGACATGTCAACCAACTGTTGAGCTCAAAATTTAAGAGGGAGGAATGATAGATATTAATTAACATTTGTTTTCTCTAAGTTGTTTTGATTATGTGTTGTTAGGTAACACAAACATTGTGTTACTGTGTTATTATGATGTATGTTACTGAAATAAAGTTACTAAGTTAATTCTTTATAAATTATTTAATTACTACAAGATATGACTTACGGTGACGTTGCTATGAAGTGTGCAACGTTTTAAGTGGCATGGACGTCAGTCGACTGAAGATGATGAGTGGGTTGTCAGTCCTGGACGGCCTACTACATCAGCTGACAACTCACATGTCAAAATAATCAATGCCCTGGTTCGTGAAAATTGTCGCCTGAGTGTCAGAGAGTTTGCTGAGGAGTGAGGAATATGAGTTGGGTCATGTTAGTGAGATTTTAACTGAAAAACTGCAGATGTGCCGCGTTGTTGAAAAATTTGTTCCACGACTGATCACATGAACAATAAGCTCATCGTGTGCAAACTTGTAAGGAATTGTTTGAACGTTCAGAAGAAGATGAAAACTCCTTGTCGAGGATTATTACAGGTGACGAATCATGGGTGTGTGTGTTATGACATCGAAACAAAGGTTCAATCGACCCAGTGGGTGGGGAAAACATATCCAAAACCAAAAACAGCTCGTTAAGTTTGTTCCAATGAGTAGGTGTTAGTGACAGTTTTTTTCGATGCTCAGGGTATTGTGCACTATGGGTACCTCCCACAAGGCTCTACAGTGAATCAGATTTACTATATTGAAGTTCTTAAACGTCTGCGAGACGCTATCAAGTGGAAAAGACCAGAAATGTGGAGGAGCCGCAACTGGTTTTTTCATCATCACAACGCTCTAGCATAATCAGCTCTCAAAACTTGTGAGTTTTTGGCCAAACACTCGATACCTGTACTTCCCCAACCAACCTACTCACCTGACCTAGCTCCTTGTGGCTACTTCTTGTTTCCCAAACTCAAAAGACCTTTGGAAGGAAGGATATTTGAGACAATACCTGAGATTAAGAAGAATAAGAATAAGAATAAGAATTAAGGAAAATGCGACGAAGGAGATGAAGGACATCTTAAAAGAATCAATCAGTGGAAACACGGTTGGAATAAGTGTGTGGTTGTGGAGGGGAGTACAGTACTTTTAAGGGAATTATGACATGTAACTTTTCAATAAAATAAATGTTGTGTTATGACGTCAGTCTATATATTTATTGAACAGTCTCCGTATTGTGTCTTACTCTGAAGAGATTATGAATGCACTATTAAATTTAAATCACATTTCAGAGTTCATATCTGAGCAGCCTGCATACTTTTCTAGAGCTTCCTTAGAGGCTGCAAGACGAGATCCTCAAACAATCGGAGTCCCATTGTGTAAGAACGAGATCCGTAAGTAAGGCTAAAGACAAGTTTCCTTGCGAGGCTCAAGACGAGGTCCTCAAATAAGGCTACATGCGGAGTCTTGTGAGGCTGTACAAGGTTGTACGAGGTTGTAAAACGATTCTAAGTCTGCAAGAATAGTTCTCTTCTGGGGCTGAAAAACCAGATCCTGAGATAGGGCTTCAGTCAACGCAGTTAAAGAGGCTGTAAGTCCAAATCCTCAAGTAATCCTAAAGTCGGAGTCCCATTGTGAGGACTTAAGACGAGATCCTTAAGAAATGCTACAGGCAGAGTTCCCTAACAAGGCTCTAAGACGAGATTCTAAAGTTAGGCTAAAGTCACAGCCCCATTAGAAGGCTGTAAGACGAGATCCTAAAGTAAGACTACCGGTAGAGTTCCCTTGTGAGGTAGTGAAACAAGATCCTTAATTAGGGGTTTAGTTAAAGTACTCTACGAGGTTGTAAGACGAGATTCTTAGGTAAAACTACAGCAATAGTCTCTTGTGGGGCTGAAAAAACCAGATACTAAAGCCTTAAGTTGAAATCTTCAAGTAAGGATACAGTCAGAGTCCCATTGTGAGGATTTAAAACGAGATTCTCAAGTAATGCTACCGGCAGTTCCCTATCAAGGCTATCGGACGAGATTCTAAAGTTAGGCTAAAATCAGAACTCTACTAGAAGGCTGAAAGACGAGATCCTGAAGTAAGACTACCGGTAGACTTCCCCTGTGAGGTTGTGAGATGAGATCCTTAAGTAGGGCTTTAGATAAGAACTCCACGAGGTTGCAAGTCGAGATTCTTAAGTAAGACTACAGGTAGAGTCCCGTTGTGAAGCTGTACGACTCCTGAAGTAGGGCTTGAGCCAAAGCAGTCAAGTGGCTGTTAAGGTTTTATACTGTTAATAATTTAAATATTCATATTTTTGATGTAATTAATTTTGTTAAGCTTCATATATCATATTTACTTTAAAAGGTATGTATGACATGGTCTTATTTTTTAATATGTAAACCAGAGCCATCGATCATAAAGGATATGTCACCATTGTTATATTTCTCCTTCATTTAATCCTCAGTCCTTCTTCATCCTCTATTTTAATCTCCTCACATTGTCACAGCCTCTCTTTCATACTTCTTTTTTTATTATTTAATTTTAAACTCTAAATTGTATAACATCCTTTTTACACTTGTAAATTCAATTGTAATAACCCTAATTCTCTTTACCACCAATTTATTTTGAAGACAGTGTCAAGTGTAGCCTATAGCTTAAAAAGCGTTTGGTCTGGCCCACACAGAAGATAGGAAGACAATAGGCAATTCTCAAACTCTGCATGGTATGTCAAAATGATTTTGGTCCTCCTTCTCACCCTATATCAAGAAAAGGCTGTAAAACGAGACCCCCAAGTAAGGCCACAGGTATATTTTCCTTCAAAGACGAGATCCTTAAGTAGGGGTTTAGTTAAAGCACTCCACGAAGTTTTAAGACGAGATTCTTAGGTGAGACTTCAGGGACAGTACCGTTGTGAACCCGTAAGACGGGATCCTGAAGTAGGGCTACAGTAAAGTTCCCTTGTGAGATATTGAGGGTATAAAACGAGATCCTCAAGCACGACACCAGTTAAAGCTCTCTATGAGACTATCATGACGAGATTCTCAAGTAGGACTTAATTTAAGCACTCTACAAGGTTGTAAGATGGTAAGATTAAATTCATAAGTAAGGCTACAGGCAGAGTCCCATTGTTAGACTGTAACTAATCAAAATGAACAAGAATTCATGTAACTAAGTAACATTCACTAACTTATATGTAAGTAAAACAGTTTTTAAAGTGATTATTAATGTTGAAGTAATTATTTTGTTTTCTTGATTTTGTTAAATATATTTGATTATGCTACATACAAATATAACAAAGGATTATTTAAATGAAACTGATTTAGATACAAAATGGACAAGTACAGAGTATATAAATATTAGGTTACATAACACCCTTATGCATAGAGTAGTTATAATTACCCTCATGTCACATGACTTTGATCAGCGTTTTAATCGTAGCAGATTGTAACCGAATAAAGCTGGAATTGACATTGTGGTTAAATTTGCTCATCGTGTTCATGGATTTGCTGTGGTCAACTTATATAATCTTCTTCTATACAATAGGAGGAAAAATACAGTAACTTATTTTTACCTAAATACTTAAAAATGTATTTCTTAAATTTATCAGCTATCAATGCCCATATAGAAAGTAGACAGGGTAATAAAAAGAACAAAATCTGAAGAGAAATATATCTTTCTATCTTCCGCATGAAATGATACGTTGTAACGGCAGATATTTTGAATTTGATACTATATATTAACAAAAAAATGTCAGACAATACTAGATGGTTCATGTATAAAAATGTCAGACAATACTAGATAGTTCATGTATAAAAATGTCAGACAATACTAGATAGTTCATGTATAAAAATGTCAGACAATACTAGATAGTTCATGTATAAAAATGTCAGACAATACTAGATGGTTCATGTATAAAAATGTCAGACAATACTAGATAGTTCATGTATAAAAATGTTAGACAATACTAGATAGTTCATGTATAAAAATGTCAGACAATACTTAATAGTTCATGTATAAAAATGTCAGACAATACTAAATAGTTCATGTATAAAAATGTTAGACAATACCAGATAGTTCATGTATAAAAATGTTAGACAATACTAGATAGTTCATGTATAAAAATGTCAGACAATACTAAATAGTTCATGTATAAAAATGTCAGACAATACTAGATAGTCCATGTATAAAAATGTTAGACAATACTAGATAGTTCATGTATAAAAATGTTAGACAATACTAGATAGTTCATGTATAAAAATGTTAGACAATACTAGATAGTCCATGTATAAAAATGTTAGACAATACTAGATATAAAAATGTCAGACAATACTAAATAGTTCATGTATAAAAATGTCAGACAATACTAGATAGTCCATGTATAAAAATGTTAGACAATACTAGATAGGTCATGTATAAAAATGTTAGACAATACTAGATAGTCCATGTATAAAAATGTTAGACAATACTAGATAGTTCATGTATAAAAAATTTCAGACAATACTAAATAGTTCATGTATAAAAATGTCAGACAATACTAGATAGTCCATGTATAAAAATGTCAGACAATACTAGATAGTCCATGTATAAAAATATTAGACATACTAGATAGTTCATGTATAAAAAATGTTAGACAATACTAGATAGTTCATGTATAAAAATGTTAGACAATACTAGATAGTCCATGTATAAAAAATGTTAGACAATACTAGATAGTTCATGTATAAAAATGTCAGACAATACTAGATAGTCCATGTATAAAAATGTTAGACAATACTAGATAGTCCATGTATAAAAATGTTAGACAATACTAGATAGTTCATGTATAAAAATGTCAGACAATACTTAATAGTTCATGTATAAAAATGTCAGACAATACTAAATAGTTCATGTATAAAAATGTCAGACAATACTAAATAGTTCATGTATAAAAATGTCAGACAATACTAGATAGTCCATGTATAAAAATGTTAGACAATACTAGATAGTTCATGTATAAAAATGTTAGACAATACTAGATAGTTCATGTATAAAAATGTTAGACAATACTAGATAGTCCATGTATAAAAATGTTAGACAATACTAGATAGTTCATGTATAAAAATGTCAGACAATACTAGATAGTTCATGTATAAAAATGTTAGACAATACTAGATAGTTCATGTATAAAAATGTTAGACAATACTAGATAGTCCATGTATAAAAATGTTAGACAATACTAGATAGTTCATGTATAAAAATGTCAGACAATACTAAATAGTTCATGTATAAAAATGTCAGACAATACTAGATAGTCCATGTATAAAAATGTTAGACAATACTAGATAGTTCATGTATAAAAATGTTAGACAATACTAGATAGTCCATGTATAAAAATGTTAGACAATACTAGATAGTTCATGTATAAAAATGTTAGACAATACTAGATAGTTCATGTATAAAAATGTTAGACAATACTAGATAGTTCATGTATAAAAATGTTAGACAATACTAGATAGTTCATGTATAAAAATGTTAGACAATACTAGATAGTCCATGTATAAAAATGTTAGACAATACTAGATAGTTCATGTATAAAAATGTCAGACAATACTAGATAGTTCATGTATAAAAATGTCAGACAATACTAGATAGTTCATGTATAAAAATGTTAGACAATACTAGATAGTTCATGTATAAAAATGTTAGACAATACTAGATAGTTCATGTATAAAAATGTTAGACAATACTAGATAGTTCATGTATAAAAATGTTAGACAATACTAGATAGTTCATGTATAAAAATGTTAGACAATACTAGATAGTCCATGTATAAAAATGTTAGACAATACTAGATAGTTCATGTATAAAAATGTCAGACAATACTAGATAGTTCATGTATAAAAATGTTAGACAATACTAGATAGTTCATGTATAAAAATGTTAGACAATACTAGATAGTCCATGTATAAAAATGTTAGACAATACTAGATAGTTCATGTATAAAAATGTCAGACAATACTAAATAGTTCATGTATAAAAATGTCAGACAATACTAGATAGTCCATGTATAAAAATGTTAGACAATACTAGATAGTTCATGTATAAAAATGTTAGACAATACTAGATAGTCCATGTATAAAAATGTTAGACAATACTAGATAGTTCATGTATAAAAATGTTAGACAATACTAGATTGTTCATGTATAAAAATGTTAGACAATACTAGATAGTTCATGTATAAAAATGTTAGACAATACTAGATAGTTCATGTATAAAAATGTTAGACAATACTAGATAGTCCATGTATAAAAATGTTAGACAATACTAGATAGTTCATGTATAAAAATGTCATACAATACTAAATAGTTCATGTATAAAAATGTCAGACAATACTAGATAGTCCATGTATAAAAATGTTAGACAATACTAGATAGTTCATGTATAAAAATGTTAGACAATACCAGATAGTTCATGTATAAAAATGTTAGACAATACTAGATAGTCCATGTATAAAAATGTTAGACAATACTAGATAGTTCATGTATAAAAATGTTAGACAATACTAGATAGTTCATGTATAAAAAATGTTAGACAATACTAGATAGTCCATGTATAAAAATGTTAGACAATACTAGATAGTTCATGTATAAAAATGTCAGACAATACTAAATAGTTCATGTATAAGAATGTCAGACAATACTAGATAGTCCATGTATAAAAATGTTAGACAATACTAGATAGTTCATGTATAAAAATGTTAGACAATACTAGATAGTCCATGTATAAAAATGTTAGACAATACTAGATAGTTCATGTATAAAAATGTTAGACAATACTAGATAGTTCATGTATAAAATTGTTAGACAATACTACATAGTTCATGTATAAAAATGTTAGACTATACTAGATAGTTCATGTATATAAATGTTAGACAATACTAGATAGTCCATGTATAAAAATGTTAGACAATACTAGATAGTTCATGTATAAAAATTTCAGACAATACTAAATAGTTCATGTATAAAAATGTCAGACAATACTAGATAGTTCATGTATAAAAACGCAAAAATCTAAAGTGACATTTAAAGAGACATAAAGCTGTCTCTATTGAGAGAATCAAATTCAAGAAGAGCTACTAAGAAAAACTCTTTAAATTGAGTGATTGATTAAATTGACAGAATAGTGGAAAAGCATTTAATTTAAACATAAACTATGTTTTAAAAATATTCAATAAGCTATAAGATGACTTATTGATTTGTAATTTAGAATTTGGCATTACTTTTTGTTAATATACTCGTTGGTTACTTTTCGCATCAATAAAATGTATTGTCATTAGATTTTAAATTTTACTCAATCAATTTCATTGAAAATGAGGAGGGGTGTTTGCCAGAACCTTACGAAGTAAATAGCAGTTATCTCCGTTAAAATGAAAAAAAGATCTGATATGTCTTAATTAATAGGAAGTGAGATAGACATTACGTATATTCTTACATGATTTTCTATTGGGAGAACGATTATCAGAAGGAATAACCCTTCTCTTATGTCTGTGGAGACATCCCATCGATGTACTGTATACTACTCTAACTGGATTGCTCACGAAGCGGGCGGAACGTAGCAGAGAACGGAATTAGGAGTAAGAGGAAAGTTCCCACCCGCAGTCTTGTGAATACAGACACCACGCGGAACTGTTTGGCATGGCATAAGATACGGCAAGCTACAAATATAAAAATGTGTCCAGCAAATAATAAAAATATATCCTTAAACATTTGAAAATAGTTACCATTTTCAAGAATGATGGTGTTTAACCCCATTCTTATCTAGCATCTTACACGTAACTCTATTTGGTTTTAGTACTCTTAAATAACACGTTGTATGAAAAAACGACACTGTTTGCAAATGAAATATAATATTGAATGTAGTACACACGGTGCTGTGAAAATGCATATTTTAAAGGTTTTTAATTTTTCGTCTAATTTGTCTTGTATTCAAAAGCAAATTTAATGCACGTTAAGTTAATCACATCAAAATTGCATCTTGATAAAGGTAAAACAATAAATATAATGTTGTTGTTTAATTAATGGGTTTAATTGTTTATTTACTCACCCTAAACGAAGGTCTTTCAATAATAAGTCACTATTCGACATCATGTAATCCATCTTAATACTTGATTCCTGAACCTTGATTTAATAAATTGGAATTATAGTAACTAAGACTATAATTGTTCAATACTATCGAGTGTCTTGTTACTTTTCCATATTTTACTATACTTGACTTAAACGTAGGTATTGTATTTGTAACAGCAGAAGTTTAATGCACAGGCTATACAATTGGACCTACTAAACAATTATATTCTCGACTTGAAAGGTATTTTTACGATGTGCCTGAGGGAAACTATTTAGTATATGATACATCTTGCGTAAATGATTGGCAAACTTGTTGGAGATTTTCAACGCTTTTAAAACACATTTGACCAATCATGAACAATCCAATGGTGACAAATAACTTTCAAACAACTGCTTATGTGGTTTCTATGTGAACAAAGATACGATACGATATTTCAATATACGGTTAATACAATGTCTTAACAGGTTATCATTGCTTATAAATGTGATGGCCATCTCGTAGTTTACAGGACTTTATATCTAAGCTCGTCTGACCAAGACTAAACAGTTTAGTATTACAGGCATTAGGTGGTCTTAAAGTACAATCAACACGTGTTCGATAATGGCCTGCCTTGTCCAAGCTTGCCGGTAGTTGTCCCTTGTAACTATTACTGTTAGAGTAAATAAACATTTTATTGCGCATATTCAATCTTCCACTGGTCTCGTTTAGCGTTCTTCACTTTTGTTAAAACATTAGATAGTATCAATTGAAATTGCGAGTTATTACTTCCTGTTTTCATTACAATTTTAATGAAAAAAATCAAGAAAATAACACTTTTATAATTTAATATACTATACATGGTTTTTAATCAGTATTAATTTATTCTAAGGTACTTGGAAAAGATCTTGATTCTAGCAAAACAATATTATTATTAATAATGCAATTTCCCCTTTTTTATTGTTTTATGGCTTGATTGAAGTTATTGGTATTTTAAAAGTAATATAAATAAGTGATTTACTGAAAACCAATCTATTTAGTAATTTTAGTCTTTTATAATGTTTGTACAAGAAATGTTTTATTGTAGAAGCCTTTACACTGAGGCTTACACGGGAGATTTTTAAGTGTATACTTAAAATGTACACGTAATAAGAGGTACGGAAAGACTAATTCATATATGTAAAAAGTATGTAACATTTTGTTATCCTCTATAAAAACAAATACAGTGCAATTCTGTTAGAACATTGGAATATGTATTTCATATTGTATAACTCGCCGTGTTATTGTTTATTGTTGAATATCAATATGTATTGATGAACGCCATCGTTAATCCCTGGGCGTTGTACCAGAATGACACGGCGTGGTTATGAATATGTAAATAGGTCAACAACGTACATGGGTACATTTTGTAGTGGAATGTACATCAGTGTATGTTATTGAAACTGATTCTATGACACATACAATATCAATATGTATTGATGAACGCCATCGTTAATCCCTGGGCGTTGTACCAGAATGACACGGCGTGGTTATGAATATGTATATAGGTCAACAACGTACATGGGTACATTTATGAGTGAAATGTACATCGATGTCTGTTATTGTTTATTGTTGAATATCAATATGTATTGATGAACGCCATCGTTAATCCCTGGGCGTTGTACCAGAATGACACAGCGTGGTTACAAATATGTATATAGGTCAACAATGTACATGGGTACATTAATGAGTGATATGTACATCAGTGTATGTTATTGAAACTGAGTCTATGACACATATAATATCAATATGTATTGATGAACGCCATTGTTAATTCCTGGGCGTTGTACCAGAATGACACAGCGTGGTTACAAATATGTATATAGGTCAACAATGTACATGGGTACATTAATGAGTGATATGTACATCAGTGTATGTTATTGAAACTGAGTCTATGACACATATAATATCAATATGTATTGATGAACGCCATTGTTAATTCCTGGGCGTTGTACCAGAATGACATGGCGTGGTTATGAATATGTATATAGGTCAACAACGTACATGGGTACATTTATGAGTGAAATGTACATCAGTGTATGTTATTGAAACTGATTCTATGACACATACAATATCAATATGTATTGATGAACGCCATCGTTAATCCCTGGGCGTTGTACCAGAATGACATGGCGTGGTTATGAATATGTATATAGGTCAACAACGTACATGGGTACATTTATGAGTGAAATGTACATCAGTGTATGTTATTGAAACTGATTCTGTGACACATTCAATTTTCTAGAAATCCATACACATGAATCATAACGAAAAATGATCAGTGTTCACAAATATATTACATATCCCTAAATAATAGTTTTGTTTAGTGAAATAGAGGTGTGATTTCGTCAACGAAATCCTAATTGAGGGAGGGGGGTTAAAAGACTTGCGGGTAAGTAAAATGTGAGTCTCACTTTACCTTACATGTATCTACCTGTTTATGTAGTGGGAAGGCACCTTAATTGTCTGCTAGTAGGATAGGTGTGTGGTCTAACTTCTGGGTCTTTATATTTATTCAGCAAACTATACAGAATGGCACTGAACTATACAGAATGGCTCTGAACTATACAGAATGGCACTGAACTATACAGAATGGCACTGAACTATACAGAATGGCACTGAACTATACAGAATGGCACTGAACTATACAGAATGGTACTGAACTATACAGAATGGCACTGAACTATACAGAATGGCACTGAACTATACAGAATGGCACTGAACTATACAGAATGGCACTGAACTCACCGACCTTTTTAAGGTATGGTACTTGTTACAAGTGTGTTGAGGAAACAAAAACGTATGTATACATAAAGTAGCTAATTTGGCCTTTCTTGGTGCCTAACTCTACGTGCGATACATTTTATTTCATTTTTGTAGATTAGAGTGGACATAGGGTATTAATGAACCTAGAGTAAATTATAACTGATAGTAAAAATATATTTTTTTAATGTAGCAAATTGTTATTTTATAAATGACGTCCGTACGAATTTTGTACAGTTAATGATTTTTGGCCGAAAAAGTAGATTAAATATACATAAAATCTTTATTGATAAGTTTACAATAAATGAGGGAGTTATTCCTGTTTGTACTCCTGACTTGCAAAAAGAGTGGCTGTATGGTATTATTGAACGTAGAGTGAATTATAACTGATAATAGATATATTTTTTTTAATGTAGCAAATTGTTATTTTATAAATGATGTCTGTACAAATTTTGTACAATTAATTATCTTTGGCCGAAAAAGTAGATTAAATATACATAAAATCTGTATTGATAAAGTTTACAATAATTGAGGGAGTTATTCCTGTTTGTATTCCGGACTTGCAACAAGAGTGGCTGTTAACTCTCACATGCCCCCAGCTAGGCATTCACTTAGCTACTCGTGGCGACAGAGGCGGCGAAACAGAAACAAAACTCCAGCTATCGGCGAACCGAGCCGGTCGAGCGGACTCCTTTAATATGTGATTGAATTTATTATATTCAAAATGTCCAAAGCACCACCATTTTCCTTATACCACAATTTTATATTTTTTACTAAAACTGCATAAATTAAGTTTTTTTAGATTAAATCTTGCATACACCTTTAATTACAGGAGAATTATTTTCAGAACAATAATCAAGCCTCTTTGACAACAAAAATGAGGATTATTTAATCTGAAATAAACCCAAAGCCAATAATTATTATAATAAAAAGCGTACATACTGTTTAAAGACAACTTCGTTTTAGTGAGTTTTTTTTTTTCAAACTGACAATGACATTTTTATGAGCTTAGTTAAAAAAATGACACGAATTACTCTATAACTATCAGCTGTTAGGGGTTTCTCATTGCATTGAAAACACATTATAACTTAATTAACTTTTCTTTTCTGCTTTTCTTCTGGTTTTAAAAATATTAATATTTTTGTATTTAATAACTGACGTAACTCGTTAACAGTGTTGTGTTAAGATGTAGGTTTGATGATTAACACATCAACTAATGATGATTAAACTAATCGGGAAATATTTGTACGTTCTATTGTTATCCACAATGAAATAATAATATTATTTTGTGTGGATAAAGCAATGAGACTGGGTTTGTGAATATTACCCATAAATATCTACTTTTTACGTGATTATCAGGTTTATTTCATCACCCACAAGGAGTCAAAAGAAAATTTTAAATGAGAGCATTAGTCGAGTTGTACATAATAAAAAGGTCTTTATCAAGAATGTATGATCCCGCAAAGCAGAAAAACAAGCCAGAAAATCTATGGACAATTTGTCCAGCTATGTAGAAAGGACCATTTGTCCAGCTATGTAGAAAGGACCATTTGTCCAGTTATGTAGAATAGACCATTTGTCCAGCTATATAGAAAGGACCATTTGTCCAGTTATGTAGAATAGACCATTTGTCCAGCTAAGTAGAAAGGACTATCTGTCAAGCTATGTAGAATGGACTATCTGTCCAGCTATGTAGAATGGACCATTTGTCCAGCTATGTAGAAAGGACCATTTGTCCAGTTATGTAGAATAGACCATTTGTCCAGCTATGTAGAAATGACCATTTGTCCAGCTATGTAGAAAGGACCATTTGTCCAGTTATGTAGAATAGACCATTTGTCCAGCTATGTAGAAAGGACTATCTGTCAAGCTATGTAGAATTTACCATTTGTCCAACTATGTAGAAAGGACCATTTGTCCAGCTATGTGGAATGGACTATCTGTCCAGCTATGTAGAATGGACTATCTGTCCAGCTATGTAGAAAGGACCATTTATCCAGCTTTGTAGAAAGGACCATTTGCCCAGCTATGTAGAATGGACTATCTGTCCAGTTATGTAGAATGGAGTATCTGTCCAGCTATGTAGAATGGACCATTTATCCAGTTGTGTAGAATAGACCATTTGCCTAACTATGTAGAAAGGACCATTTGCCCAGCTATGTAGAATGGACTACCTGTCCAGCTATGTAGAATAAAAAATTTTTCCAGCTATGTAGAAAGGACAATTTGCCCAGCTATGTAGAATGGACTATCTGTCCAGCTATGTAGAATGGACCATTTATCCAGTTGTGTAGAATAGACCATTTGTCTAACTATGTAGAAAGGACCATTTGTCCAGCTATGTAGAATGGACTATCTGTCCAGCTATGTAGAATGGAACATTTTTCCAGCTATGTAGAAAGGACAATTTGCCCAGCTATCTAGAAACGACCATTTGCCCATCTATGTAGAAACGACCATTTGCCCAGCTATGTAGAATAGACCATTTGTTGTCGTATCTGTATCTTCACGTTCTCCTTAGAAAGATATTTTTGTATAACTTGACCTTTCATCTCCCTAAGACATTGTTATGTCTCTTCGGGGACCATTCCCTTGATCTAATAAACTTTTGACATTTATTTAAAAAAATAAACTTATAGGACCAGAATCGGTATCTTAAAACTTACTGCTTCAGTTTAAAATAGTTCAAAGAATAATCAATTGTTCTTTAGTGTTTTAAATTTAAACAGCCGCCATTTGTAATGAAAGTCTGCTATGCGGAATTATATATTCCTAATTAAGACCTCATATTTTATGTAAAACTCCACCAATGCTCATCATTTAAGAATTAGGTCGTCCCTCAGATGAGATGAAAACTTAATAATCGCATAAAAAAGTAGATATTTATGGGTAATATAAACCAAGTCTCATTGCCTTATCAATAATAGTTACAAAACTTGCTAAACTGTTCCGAGACATTCAATGATAATGTATTGAACTAACTTTAACAAGAAATAACATCATCGATAAAGAAAACCTCGTAGTTATAAAAATAATGCCCAATACGATAACAAAGAAAGCGCGTTACCTCAAAACTGTTATTTGTGATACAATTCTGCCCCACAAATGACCTGTATTCCGTTAACGATGTTGCAGGCATTTCAGTTATGAAGGGACCAATCAAAGGATCAAGGATGCCAAACCAACTAAGTAGCCTGATCTTATCCGTTAGACCCCTTTTGGGCAGGATCTTCGAATCACGCTTAAGAAGATTCCTGCAGAAGTAAACTTTTCGGGCATAAAGTAGCCAATAATTATCATAAAAACAAAAATTAGGCGTTAAGTCATCCAATTCCTCGATAAGGTATCACCAATCCAAATTATTATTTCACAAATTAGACACTCATAGATACCCTAATGTTATCAACACATTAAAAATAATGGTTATTGAAAAAAGTTTATGTTCAAAAGCGATAAACATTCTTGATCCAGATTAAGTTAACTCACAGAGCACAGTTATTCCAGAAATGCACACAATCCTTTTTACTAATTTGGGAATTCTAGTTTCTGAATAATACACTTAAGTGAAAATAAAAGAGATAATAGTTTTAATTAGATGTATTTAATTTCTCATGGAACACATTTCTTAAAAAAAAGATGACCATTTCAGATACTTTGAATAAGTAATTATGGCCATTTTGGTGTAGTTGCTTGCAGTGTAATAGTAAATATAGTCTTTTAAGAAAATATAAACATGACGAATATCTTAATGTGTGTACCATGCATACTAATTATGTCTCAGCATCCCACAGCTTTCTCTATGCTGTAAGGAAGAATAATCGTTCGATGAGGTGTAATACTAAGAGAAAACAAACAGTTATTTTAATGAAGCATTATTTAGTTTAGACTTATTGAGTTCAGGTTTATCGTCCACCAAGTCATTATTTATTGACTATCCACATGTGTTGAAAAAAACAAAAAACGTAGCACGATAATTTGGTAAACGTCACATTACAAATTAAAAAATTTGGTTTGCAATTACACGGTTCAAATATATGGAAGATGATAAGCTACGCTGATAATTACCTTAAGGAACTGTTCAGTTGACTTGGCTGTTGTCCTGCCTTTTTAAAATAAAACCTCGTATTATGCAGGTTATGGACATAACAGAAAAGATTTCCTTTCTTGGAAAAACGTAAATTATATAAAATTACTGTACTGAAAGATCTTCCTCTATTAAAATAATTCTGTTAACATAGTAAGCGTAAATAATAATCTTCAAATGTCATCAGTATACAACGCACAATTTGGTTTTTGAGTATTTTTATTACTATGGACTGAAGGATTTGATGTAGGATCCTGGAGTTGAAACTTTTCGAGCAACTGGCAACTTTTTTGTTAAGATTCCTTCTAAATTGCGTATTATAATTGGAAGTATTGTAAACAGGTTTATACAATATTGGCTGCATTACAACTAATTAGAACTAAAATTACACTCCACCTAACAGTAATTTCTCCGTAAGATGTTGAGACATGTTATCGGCTTGATTGGTACCCAAACTTTAATGGCTAGTACCCTCATTAGCATATGCACCATATTTACCCTATCTTAAAAAGAATTGTTACTTCGTGAGTAACTACACGAATGTGGCCATCAGCAAAACGAGAATTCATATATTTTTACTAGATTTATTTACTTATCAAAATTATCAAGTCACTCGTCAAAATATTAAACCCCTAATCCTTATTAGTTTAAAGATGTGAAGAGGAAGACTTGCTTAGTTATTTTATGATTCTTAACTCTACCCAGGTTAATATTAAAATAGTTTCAAAAATCCAAACGACACTTCAGAGTTTAGCAAGGGGTAGGTGTGAACATCCTTTTACCTACGCTAGGTCATTTCTGTTCTCTCAATTACTGAACTGATAATATGATAAAGTTTTACAATGTAGCGTTCATCTACGTTAGTGTTATAGTTGGCCACAACTGTATCTGACGCCAGAAACAACTATCTCCCATTCTGATTGACAAAGTAAACTCAGTTGCACGATACATTAAAACAAGACAAAGTATCTTAGTATATTTAAATATATGTCTGTCTATTCAGCTTCATCAATTTATTTATAAGTATCTCTCGCATAATAGAAACATCAATTTTTTTTACTTATTCAGTTATCGAAATTATCAAGTCACTCGTCAAAATATCAAACTGCTACAATCCATTTGAAAGCCACAATCACATGGACACGGTTTCCTCTAACCACTCTACTAGTAAACCTGAACGCCTGTTCAGCTTTATCTAACACAAGTGAAAACATTGTCATTGTAAGACTACCCGAATACCGATACATTGCACGTATACCAAGAAACACAGATAGTTAATTATCTAAAATAAATTTAACGAGTTGGAAAGAAAGGTAATAGATACAAGTTGTTATATATTTTAAAGCGCACTAACACCACAAAAATCTCTCAAAAGTCTCGTTGTATGGTAAATTGGCCATCTTCAAGGTTTAAATAAAAGATCTAAGTACTAAATTATATCACTGATAGCTTAATTTTATGTCCATAGCTGAGGTTTAGGTTTTTTTACATATGGCACAAAGCCTCATGTAAACGTTAAAAAAATTATATCTTTTCCACCAACTCCTTTTTGACCTCTAACAATGGCCGATAAATATTATTTTTCCTTGGAACAACACACCGACCATTGAGCGTATCAAGAAGATCAATATCTAGTTATAACCGAAAGGATTCATATTAATATTATATTTTGCTAATGCCAAGATTATTGACCTAAAATTCTACAGTCCTATACATATACTGAACTGCCATAATCGTTTTTATGGCAAAGCTTCTATAAATTGACATTGAGTACTATACCTAATGAAGTAACACTACTGTTTTTCAATTATGTCTTGTTGTAATCTATATGTAGTTTTAATTATATAGAGATTGTACATCATTAACTGCAATTACACTAGTACTTTACTCTTCCGTGGCATACACGGAACGGGTTTATTCAGATGGTTTTTAATTCCCAACATATCCATTTATGTACTTACTGACTGTACATGTGTCTTGTGAGATTCAACGAAAGATTTTGTTTGGAATATCTTTTCCTAATACTAATTTAAAATATATTTGATGAACTCTAATGTTGATAACTCTAAATATATAACAACTTGTATCTATTGCCTTTCTTTCCAACTCGTTATAATGCCATGATAACGGATTAATTAAGTCAATTAAGTTGTGATAAATTTATTTTAGATGGCAAAAAAAAAAAAAAAAAAAACTTTCACTAAACTACTATGAGTTTAGCTGTTTTCGTTATGTGTTTACAACCTGCGAAACATCTTATTTTCAACAGATGTCTATTGTTTACTACCGAAAGTAACATTGTTTACAACCAAACATTTTCCACAGTCAACAACACCTGTTTTTATTCCGTAATGTAGTGAAAAAATCTTTCAAAACTAGAGTGAAAGTGTTTTGTATGTTCTCGACCATTCGAAGTGCTCGACAAGTCTCGCACTTCAAACATATGGTCTCGAACATGCAAAACCCCACTTTCCACTCTTGTTATGAAATATACTAATCTGTGTTTCTTGGTATACGAGCAATGTATCGGTATTCGGGTAGTCTTACAATGACAATGTTTTCACTTGTGTTAGATAAAGCTGAACAGGCGTTCAGGTTTACTAGTAGAGTGGTTAGAGGAAACTGTGTCCATGTGATTGTGGATCTTAATTAATTGGACTGTAGAAGTTTAATATTTTGACATATTAACTGAATAAGTATAAAAAATATGTTCCTATTTTACGAGAGATATACTTATAAATAAATTCATGAAGCTGAATAGACAGACATATATTTAAATGTACTAATATACTTTGTCTTGTTTTAATGTATCGTGCAACTGAGTTTACTTTGTCAATCAGAACGGGATATAGTTGTTTTTGGCGTCAGATACAGCTGTGGCCAACTATGGACACTAACATACATCAACGCTGCATTGTAAAACTATCATATTATCAGTTCAGTAATTGAGAGAACAGAAATGACGTAGCTTAGGTAAAAAGGATGTTCACTTCTCCTCCTAGCTAAACTCTGAAGTGTCGTTTGGATTTTTGAAATTATTTTAATATTAACCTGGGTAGTGTCGAAATTGTAAAGTAAGAAGGTTTTTCTTCACGTCTTTAATCTAATTAGAATTAGGGGTTTATATTCTGATGAGTGACTCGATAATGTCAATAATTATAAGTCTAGTAAAATGTTGTCCCTTATTTAAGACGGGAAATGATTAAGAGATACAACTTTAAATTTGTAAACGTTTTTGTAACGCTAAATGAAGCTGAACAGACAGGGATATACGCTTATTTAAATGTATTACGATACGTTATGCTGTTTCTATTTAATATATAACTGTGTTTACTTGATCCATTTGAACGAATGGCTGTCGTTTTCTCATAACATGCCTTAATAATTTTCAATAACTATTCATGCGGATGTGACTCTAGCTGTTTTTTATCATATCAAGTTCCTATTCCATCGTTTATCTTAGAACCTTTTGTAGAATAACTCATGAAGGAATCTATTATTACGAAGTATTTTCTATACTATTACGATTGTGTATTGACTAATAGGTTATTGGTCCAATACTATCCTGCAGTTTGAGTTTACAAATATATCAAGACTGTAATGGATTTGACATATTCAAATCTATAGATTTGAATTTTTTTAACCAAACACACACACAACACAATATTACCATAAATCACCTTATCTGCACGTCTACTTATTAAGAAAATATATTACGGCGTTGCACTATTAGGGGTAATTCTGATAGGTTCATTTCTTTCTTATAATATTATAAAATTAATCGAGCCCATGATGTTCCAGTGATGAATCTCCTCAATTTGTACGAGGCTTAACCTTAACCAAAACATAAGTTACTATATTTTATGGCTGATCAACATCTGCAGTTGTTGGTCCTTATGTGCCTACTATATATAAATGTTCTTTTTTTGACGTGTTATTTTATAGACAAGACTTCCCATATATTTCTTGTACTGATTGTTTCTGGTACTATTCTTTGTACATCAGTCAACAGTGCATTCCGCTTGTGTCCTTTAAGATTTCTGTACTTACTGAAGGCACTGACATGTGTATAACCATTGATTGTACGTTCATTACAGTATTAATTTCCAATCCATGTTATGTTTGATTTGTTCATAAAAAATTTAATTTATTTCATTTAATTCTTTCTAGATTTTGGTTTAATCAGTCTTCTATGGAAGATGTTCTCTTCAATCTTTCTTGGCATAAAACATTTTAATTTTCCTGCAGTACAATCAAAATTTGTTTCCCTAGTTTATTATTTTGTTTTGATTTTACATTGCTGAAGATATAAGTTTGTAATTCTTTAATGAATAGAGTGTCTTTAAAATAAAAAACAAATTATAGTTTTACCCTTATTATTTAACTGGATTCCATGATTAGTAAAATTGTATCTTTTTACTAGTCAGAAATATTTAAGGAAAAAATTATGGAATGTTATATCAATAAGGTTCTGTTAAGATTCCATCCCCCCCTTAATAATTCTAAATTGTATAGGCTTGTTTATTTGGGTATTTTAATGACATGGAATAAATAAATTTACTTTTTAGTCATAATTTGTTTGATAAGCATTTCATTGCATGAGATTGCGTCCTGATATCGCGTCTATATGGTTGAAAGCTTTACGGTCTTTATTAAAATAAGTAAGCTTCAATAAATACGTACTGTAGATTGATTTATTATTCCATGTTTAATTTAACGTTTGTATTTATTAAAACAATTTGAAAACCTATTTCAAAAGATAATTATGTGAGTATTGAATCTCTGGATTTTAGTAGTTCCGACAGGGAAAGAGAATATAATTTCTAAAATTTAATATTATTTATTAAATTATCAAATTACAATTGTAAATGTTCATCTTATAACTAGTAAACGGGATATACTTATTTAACACAATTTTTATTTTCAATATCCAATTTCAAAATACTATTGTAAAGTTGGAAATTTGATTTTCAAGTGATTCAGTTTTATTATTTAATTTGTTCTCATTAGAGTATGGTCCTTCAATTTTACTGAGAACTTTTTAGAGATAATATAAGATATCTGTCTTGTATTATGCTTCTAGTCATTAAACTTTATTCTCTTGATAAACAATAGAATATTTTAAAATTGTAGTCAGTTATAGGCAAATTTGTAAAGGGGGTGAAATAGTAAATAATACAATATTAATAATTCACAGAATATATAAATATTTATGTTGTAATAAAATGGACTAAATGTAGTTTTAAATAAAAATTAAAATATTTTTAATACTTAAAAACTGCCACATGTAAATTGAGCATGTCATTACTGAAATATAATTTCCCCTGTAAATAAAAACGAGTTGATCCGTCTGCAGATATATCGCGGTATTCTGTGTAACATGTAGCGCTCTGGGTATTTCCATATTCATTACCACGTTAGCGCTCTAGGGTTATCAATTGTGCTTACAAAAAGCTAAATTCTACTTTTTACAGTCATGAATTTTACTGTTTTAGAATTCGTATAGCAAAAATAAAAAAATGACATGGTACAAAATATTTTATTACTCCTAGTGTATTAAATTACAAATCAATTTTATTTGTGAATCATTTGAAAGTTTACACAATTTTCAGATTATACTGTATTTCCTCTGTTTTAAATTTAAACATGTATTATAATGTGTAGTTTTAAATACCCAAAACATATTTTTACTGTAAGGTACAATTTATTAAATAGTATATTCGAAAAGCATACTACTTATTTGCTACTTGTTTTATGTTATAATAGACAACTTTGTTACTGTTCAAAAACTAACAAGTCTATTTAATTTTTACTAGGTGTCAGCATTGTCACATAATTAAAAAGATAGGCCTATTCCTTAAATATGAAACTTGCAAGTCTGTAACACTCTTTAATCAACCTAAGGTTAGGACTAGACAGACTAAATCATATTTCTTTTCATAATTATGGCATCAAAATCTAGTAATATACAGTTTAAAGACCCTTATAAGATGTAGACATTTTTGACGGTCAGAAGTGACATTTTCTGTTAAAGACTACATAGGGGCCGAGTAGGCACTTCTTAGGAATTTAATAAATCTTTATAACAGTATGCTAGGATATACAGAACAAGGATCTTTTAATTATAGTTGAAGATACATTTAAATAATTTATACACCAGTAAAACGGCTGATTGATAGCAGGCAAAACCTATAGATAACGTTACGACATTTATTTGTTTAAATTTCAGCCTACAACAACCATATTTCAGTACTAACAATAACGATAGTCTTACAATACAAGCTGTAAACATTTTTCCATTTCTTGAACTTGGTAATATATTATTGTTTTTAATTACAAAAGTTCATTCATGTACGTGTACTGAGAGAAAACGTTTTAACTTTTAATTATACATTGAAAAACTATATTTATTAAAAATAATAACGATGTATTAACAGAAGTACTGAAATGGTATTAATTCTTTGTGCGGAACTATGTTTTGGTAAATGCGCAATTGGGTACAAGCAACACAAATCAGCAATTATGATTAACAATCAAAAGGGCAATAAGCGAAATAACAACTGTTTTCTTGTAACTACAATCACAGTAATATGAATAATTAAATATGTCTAAAGTTTAAAAATCCAAATGTGTATACATTGAAATGCTGTTTACTTGGGCATTGGTATTGCTGTGAGAGATAAAGAGTAGAACTTTAGGATGTTTTCTTTATTAGGTATTGCTCTATAAACGAGGCAATGTTCTTTTTTTTAAGCCGAAGTACTTAAATATAGTAGATCGAAAGATTTAATATTTAGTTTTCAATGTCAACCATCTTAACCTCAAGTATGAATGTCATCGTTAAACTTGTATATGGTGTCCTATATTTTGTCATCGTATTTAGACTGTTAAACGTAAAACATCTATAGTGTGTTATTATAATATATTAATAGGTAACAATGCTTTTATGCATCAGCTGAAAGAGTATTCTTAAACATAATGATTTATTAGAAGTAGTCACTGGGAATTTTGGAACAGATAAACATGCCGAATAACGACAAAAGGAGTCTACTTCTCCCAACAGTATAGTCCTTTGGTTTATTTAGTTGATGGTGGTAGAGTTTGGTCAGCATAAGTTTGTTTCACATTCCTTCGGGGAAAAAAAGCCCTACTGGTGAAAGAAGAAAACATCTCTTTGAGTGATTTATTATTTTTTATTTGCTGTTTTACCCTTTGTGTGTGTGTAAACTATCAAAGGTTTTACAGAAAGAATTTTTTGTGTAGTGTAGGTCGGGGTAAGAGTTCGCAAGGTGGGAATTTTATCCCTGCCCTGGTGCCAGTTGGTACCACTGAGTGTCAGCCAATGTAAGGAAGCGTCCTCGCCATTACTATGTAGTTTGGTGTCTGTGATGTGATTACTCAAGTTACAAAGAGGTAAGACGTTATTTAAACTATTTCGATCTAATATTTCAGCATTTCTGAATTAGTATAAGGTATTCCAACTTAAAGCATAACCGGTTTAGTACTACATTGTTTTAAAAGCCTTTTAATGATCTAATAGAAAACATGATTGTTTGGTTCAATTGATGCCCGCTTAGACCAGCAGCTCCTTAGAATGCTCTTGGGGCAAGAGTTCACATGCGTACTCTTGCCCCCATATTGTTGTTTTATGGTTTATACTTTTATTTAATATGTATAATACATTTATTTACTATCCACGTAATAAATTAGAGTGCTTGCATATTGATTTGGTTGAAAGCACCGAATCAATTGCTTAATAAGCTAGCCTTAATAAACCCACTGTTTTATAAAAATCAGATACTAACGGTAATTAATTAGTCTTCTATTTACAGATCCTACAAAAGGAAGACTGATCAAAAGTCTTGTACGGAGGAGATGCTCAATACTGGTCGAGAGCTGCTGGAGGCTGGGATGTCGAAGAGAAAAACCACCAAACAGTTGGGAATCTCAGAAGCTACACTAAGGAAAAGGCTGTTAAAGGTAAATATATCTGCTTATGGTTAAAATATTTACAAACAAAATAATATTGCACAACACTAAAGGTATGTTGTTCTTTGTTGTAGGGAGTTGGTGGAAAAAGCCAAGGCCGATTCAAACCTGTGTTCAATGATGAATTAGAGGCTGAACTTGTTAAACACTATAAGATATTGGATGAATGTATCTCTTAATATTACTGGTTGTGTATGGGTGGGTGGGTTGAACAGCCTAACTTACATACGTGACTGTTCTAAGTTCGGTAAAATTTACTGTACATTTTTATGACTTGCGTGACTTATTTTATTTATTGAGTTCAACATAATTGCCTAGCTGCACGCTTCCGCTGGATGAGAACTCAAGTGGTAGAAGTATAATAGAAGGTCTTCATATAAATCCTGCTGAATGTTTACGGTTACACAACTAATTTTATGTTGAGGCTTTATGTAACTAAACTCTAGCCCACCAAAGTGTAAAACACAGAGGAATGAGAGTGAACAAGAATTTCTCCTATGTTCTTGTTTGTGCAGGTGCAGGATTGTTTATATCAAACAGTCATTAAATGTTTATTGCTCTCATTATTGAATTGAAAGATAAGTATGTTTTTCGAAGAAGCATTAAAAAATGAAGAAAGAGCTCGTAATAAATTTTGAAGAGCATAAAGAAAACGAAGAAAGGGTAGACCAAATATATATGTTTTACAATTGTTTTATGTTAGTTTATCTTATTTTATCTGGAAAGCCTTATAAATTTGTGGCTAGGTCAATTAACACTATTTTGGGTAATGATATAGGATAGGGGGGCCTTGTCGATTTTTTGGAGGACTTTTTTGTATCATTCATGGCCTAAGTATGAAAAATCTCAAAAGATTTGTATTCCAATTTGCAGAAGCAAATCAGATTCCTCATTCATTTAATAATGATCTTCAGCTTGCTGGGTTGGATTGGATACATCATTGAAAACTCCTTCTAAGACAAGTCTTGCCCGGATATCTGGATTTAATAAGGCTCAAGTTGATGTATTTTTCACTAACTTAGAAGACATTATGAAAAAGTATCAATTTCCTGCTTCGAGAATTTGGAATATAGATGAATCTAGTACAAGCACTGTACCTAATAAAACTCCCAAAGTTGTGTCCATTCAAGGGAAAAAAGCGGTTGGTAAGGTTTCCTCAGCTGACAGAAGAACAACTTCCACTGCTATTTGCGCCATTGAGTGCTAGTGGAAACTACATACCTCCAGATATTATTTTCGCGAGGAAATTTCTGAAACCAGAGCTTATGAATGGAGCCCCAACGGACTCAATGATGCTTTGCTCAGACAGTGGATACAGCAACACCGATTTGTTCACAGTTTGGCTGAAACACTTTCAAAACATGTTGTTTCTCCTGAATCAAACCTTGTTCTACTGATAATCATAACTCCCATATCAGTATCGATTCTGTGTTGTTTTGCAGACAGCACAGTATTCACTTACTTTCAATACCTCAACACAGCAGCCACAAAATTCAGCCTTTAGACAAGGTTTTTTCAAGCCTTTGAAGGATTATTTAAGTGAAATGTCCGACAATTGGTTTCTCAATCAACCTGGGCGGATAATAACCAGCTACCAAATAGCCGAAATCTTTATCCAAGCATATGAAAGAAACGCAACAATGTGAAAGGGAAGTAAGAGCTTCGAGGTATGTGGAATTGTCCCTGTTAATCGGAACGTTTTCTCAGATGATGACTTTCTTCCCAGTTCATTAACTGACCAACCAATACCTGTGGATAATCTAGATGAAGATTTGGGTCTACTCGAACAAATTCCAACAGAACATAATGCAGCAGATGTTACTGACCAAGCAGAATCTACTATTGATGAATCTATTAGAGGAGACATCAATGAAGAAGTGACAACTCCAGTTAGAGAACACACGGTTAAGCAGTGGACCTCACCGGCTGACGTGTTACCCCTCCCAAAACCAACAGAACCATAAAAGGATAAGTAAAAAACAAAAGTCCGAAGTCTTGACTAGCTCTCAATTTAAAGACCAGTTGGTTGCTGCTGATCAGAAAAAAAGGCTAGCAGAAGAGGACCGATTAAAAAAGCTTGACGCTAAAAAGAAAAAGCTGGAATTTACGTCAGTGAAAAAACCCAAAAGCAAGCGGAAAATTGATCAATCTGGCCCCTGAACCAATAAAATAAGGTTTCCGGCGTGTGAAGAAGAGTTCAAAGAACCACCGAAAGGGGACTGGATTCAATGTACAAAATGTAGAGAATGGTGGCACGAAGATTGTTCTAATTATAAGGGTGGGATTAATTTCATATTTGATTATTGTTAAAATCACATTTTAAAAACTTGTAAAATTTTGTTGAATAATGTAACTGTTGCCTAGTTACAAAAACCTGTTCATTATAGACCACATTGAAGACATTAATCGACGTATTATTTATTGCGCTCTTTTGCCCCACAATGTGCGAACTCTTGCCCCTCACATAGGGCAAGAGTACGCATATGTAAAAAATTTTGTATAAATCATTTTTTTTAAATCCACCAACAGTAATAGCCCAAACACAACTTCAATTGATTACCATAAACTGGATGATAATTTTCCAAGTTTTGTTTAGTTTAGGTATCATTTTACCTATATTTTAAATCATTAAACGTTATATGCGCACACTTGCCCCAACTTACTCTACACTCTAAAAACCCTGTATAAAACAATTTATAAAAAAATGCGAATGTTTTAACACCATACAGTACCCTAGTTACAGGTAATAGAAAGAAAATTTATTTACAAAAGATCATTCATGTGTACTTTTAGCGAATCATATAAATATATGGTCAGTTAACCATTTCTCTAGAAAAAATATAATTCAGCTCTATCATTACTGGTTGAAAAATCTCTGAAGATTCAAGCTTAACATTCGACAAATTGACTAAGCTTTTTATAATTCTGGTTTGGACACTACGTACACTCAATAAAATATCTCAATAAAATGTTTATAAAACTGCTTCTTATTGGAAAGCCCAACTCACCCTTAATTTAAAACATAATACTAAAACGTTTTATTTTCAATTAGATAATTACAAGTAGATTTGTTACTAGTTTATGTTTATCGATTTTAATTTTGTTAATTTTTGCAATTTACTTTCTATACAATATTATCTGATATGTAACTACATTCAATATCAGTTGTTAAAACCCACATCACTTTTAATTTGTATAATTTAACTGTATGCCGAATATAATTAACTTGTGTTTTTTAAGGTACATTGAAGTTATTGAAATGAAGTAGGCAATCAATTACCACTGAGGTGGGAAAGCAATAAATCAGTTTTATAATATTGGCTTATCTGAGATGGCGTAATACGTCCTAAGAGTATATTTCAAAGAATTGCCATCAAAAAGCAAACTGAATCTGAAGTTCCGACAACTGAACCATAGGATTCCAACCTAGATATAAATTTAAAAATTTTCAAGACTGATGTTGATGCGGAATTACTCCAACATAAAAATATTCCATCTCGAAGAGACCTTGACCCAAGCATATTTACTGGAATATGACTAACATTTTAAAGACTCAATATGTTACGTATACTATTTATAGATATAAATAAATTGCTCGTCTTAAGGATCAGTCGACCTCAGTTAGTAACTAGACTTTACAGATCAACCTCTCTTTTTAAACTAATTGTGTTCTTTTCACATTGCGGATCTTATATAGAGAGTAATACTCATATTGTGTAGTGGATAGAACGAGTTTCCTATAGTTAGATGGGTATACGTTCGCTTTGATGATGATAGCACCAATTAATTGCATTTGGGAAATTTTATAACAGGAATATCAATCACTAGTACGTACTGGCAACGACAGTCAACAGACTTGAAAATATTGTGCATCAACGTGAACAATAACTTTAAGTGATATGATTTAATTTCATTGAAAAGCCATACTGGAATAGCAATTAATTCTTTAAAAAAAAGGAAAGGTGTCCACACGTAGCATGAGCGTAAAAGACGAATTCAGGATGGCAGATTAGCTACATTAAAATGACTAGGGATTAAGCAAAGACGCACATATCGCATAAGTTTAACGCTTAATCAAATACAAAAGATCGCGCCTTCATACAAGGGAAAGATTGAAAACTTCAGTCTGGACCGAGTTAAATCAAAGAAAGGCAAGAAAATGATACAAAGCTTGAATAGTGGCAGGGAAGAAGTGATGAAACACGGTGGCTTTCGAGCCCATCCACACTTGTCACCGCTCAACCCAAGCTCTAGTTCCCGCACACTGCAGCGCAAACCTAACGGGTCGTATGACGACTCTCAAGACGGGGAAGCTGAAGCAGGAGCGACAACAAACGTAGACGTAGTGGAAGATGACTCACCAACCGAGCGGCGCAACAACACCACATGGTTAGAACTGATGGAAGAGGAGGACAACATGAACGACATCACCAGCCGAGACGAAAATTCTTTGCGAATGATGTTTTATGTGTCTAGACCAAAACCCAGCGCAGGGATGACCTACGGGGAGTACGACGCAGCCCTCAAACTATGGGCCATCAATCTGTCTTTACTCTTTAAACAGGCACGGTCAGAGTGCTCAGCAACGTGCAATTGCTGCACAACTTTGAGCAACTTGGTACCCATAAGCTTCGTAGATGAGTTTAGAGCAGTAAACACCACTGACTACGACATGGGAAAATTCAGAAAGAAGTTCCTACTACAGCTGTACCGACAGTTCACCGAGTGTGGAAACACGGTGGATAATATGCTGCAAACGCTAATGCAGTACAGGGCAGCAATAGTGGAGGCTAGAACCACTGATGACCCAACACCAGAACACACACCAGCAACAATGAAAGACGAAGAAGTGGAGGCAACAATGGGCACAATTGGACATCTAAAGTGCATCGATGAGACCTCATGCCAACACGTCACGGCGAGAAGATCGCAATGCATTGTTGAAGCGCTACACAGCTCAGAAACGCATGCAATCATGAGAGCAAAGTGCGCAGGGTGGAGTTTTGACAGGCTACACACAAATGGACTGATTGCACTACATCAATGGCGTAAGACTGGAAGATGGAAAACATGGGAGCGAAATCTCGAACGAGACATGTCTCGACACGTGATGGACGTTCTAATGTCAGAAATCGGAGCGTTTTACTGCAGAAGATGCTGTGCAGAGATGATGACTAGAGGCTACGCCTTTAATAAAAGAAAGAAATCATCAAAACTCAGCCGAAGAGTGAACAGGTAGCAAACATGCCATAGTGAGGCAAGATAGATTCACGCCTATCGACAGATGATCTGGTTGAATTCAGAGTCTGATGAGTGAACAAATTTTATTAAATTTAAACTTATATATTTACCAAGACGAAAAACCAAAAGGTGTAAGTCAATGAGGAAAAGCTTTAAGCGTAACTCAGGGGGGAAATATGTATAAACAAATGTAAATAGGGGTTACATAACTACAAAAAACAGCAATATATTTCAATCAGAATACAGTAAGAACTGGCGAGTTTGTGTGTATATATAAACAAAACAGACTAACAATACATTAATAGTGTTATTTCAGTTATTGAGAAATTATTTTTGCACTAGTGCCTTACTTTAGTTGTGGACAGTATATGTTGTAAGTTTTGTGCTAATAATAACAATCCTTATTAACCCGTAAAGTTGTGATTTTAAGTGTGGGATAACCTGTTCCACCACAGTCTGCAGGAGCCGGTTCAAGGTCGCACTGATAGCGGACTGTCATGGCGCCACCAAAGAACACTCGCAATAACAGCAGCTCGGACGTCAGTGCCCTCACAGCGGATCAGAAGCTGGATTTATTGTTAAGCAGCATGGAAGAAATTAAACAGGACAATAAGGACCTTAGGAAGGATATGTCTGTTATGAGGGAAGAAATCAAACAGTTTAAGTATGACATTAATGAAACGATCGACAGTTGTTTTCAAGAAGTTAAGGACTGCAAAGTTGACACTAAAAACAATACGACGAAGATTGCTGAACTAGAAACACGTATTGATGGTCTTACTACTGAGAACACAAGCCTTAAACGTCAAGTTTCTGACTTAAAGAAGACTGAACTCGCGGCCGAGCAGTACTCGCGTCGTAATTGTCTCGAGATACGTGGCGTGCCCGAGGTTAAGAATGAAAATATAATGAACGTGGTTGTAAGTGTGGCTAGAGTGCTCGGTTTCGGACTGAAGGACAGCATGGTAGACGCCGTTCATCGTTTGTCAAAGACCCAAAATAATCCACATAGAAGCATAATTGTCAAGTTCTGCCGACGCATCGATATGGAGGAGCTGCAAAGAAAAGCGAAAGTGAAGAATGGATTCTCATCTGCAAACCTAGGGCTGGGATTCAACAGTGAGAGCAAGGTGTACGTCGGTCTGTCCCTCGCCAGAGGCACCAAGGAGCTGTGGTTCCAGACCCGCGCCGCCCAGAGAGACAAGAACTACAAGTTTGCATGGATATCCAACGCAGGCAAGATCTTCGTTCGAAAGAAGGAGGGAGCAAGAGCAGTTCTCATCAACGACAAATCTGACTTGGACCAACTTAAGTAAACGTTATCATAACTTAAGGTATTTATTTAATAAATTTATTATAGCCTATTTATATGCATGTAGTTAAATGCCAGACCGTAACGGATTATTTGGTATATTTTGTTTACTGTTAATTTGTTGTTATATTTACACGTTTAATAGTTTATGGATTGTTAGATTTTTGTTAATAAATATATATTATAGCCTTATTTATATGCATGTACTTAGGCCAGACAGTAATGGATCAGATGGCATGTTTTTTTTTTCTTTTCTAATTTTTGTTATGTTTGCATGTTTAAAAATTTATAGCCTGTTATAATTATGTTAATTTAAAACCTTAATTTATTAAACTATGAGCGATATTAGTATGTACTATCAAAATGTAAGAGGACTGCGGTCAAAAACTGTTAAATTCACATTAGGCCTTTTAGAAAATGAGTATGATATTGTAGTGCTAACAGAAACTTGGCTGAATAGCTCAATAAACAACTCCGAACTATTTTCAGATAATTATCTTGTTTACAGAAAAGATAGGGATGAGTTAAGGACAGGTAAAAGGAGAGGAGGGGGAGTTCTGATAGCTGTAAAGAACACCTGTGTAAATGTAAAACGGTTACACAACCTTGAAACTGAGGAGGATAATATTTGGTTAAGAATTCATTTGTCCAATAACAATACTATTGTCTTGTCAGTAGCTTATTTTGCGCCAAATTCTCAATTAAATTTATACAAACAGTATTTTGAAAAATTAGATTTGTTTCAATTTAAAAAAGAGCACCTAATAATAGTGGGTGATTTCAATCTGCATGTTAATGGCATTGAACATGACCTCTCTAAAGGAAATGAAATATGTAAGCAACTTATGTTTTTTAACAGATTATATGGTTTGACACTAAAAAACAATGTTTTAAATGAGATGGGAAGGACATTAGATTTAGTACTATCTGATATAGACGATTTGTGTGTTGTCAAGGAGAATGAACCTGTTGTTCAAGAGGATAATCATCATCCTGCCTTAGTTATAAAAAATTTTGGTGTTCGTTTTAAAGAAAATATTAGCTTGATTAAGAACAGTAATGAGATTATTTATAATTTTGTAAAGGCTGATTTTTACGCTCTTTATAATGAATTCAAGAATATAGATTGGAGTAATTTATTTTTAATAGATGATCTGAATAAGGCTATAGAATTTTTTTATGATAAATTATACAATGCTATGAATTGTCATGTTCCACACAAACAAGCATTTAAGTGTAAATATCCTCCCTGGTTTACTTTGGAATTGCGAAAAATGATTAAATATAAGGAAAAAATTAGGCGACGTATTAAGAAATGTCAAATGCCTTGTGTGTTAACCAGATATAAAGAAGTAAGAGCTGAGGTAAAACGTAAAATAAAAGTTGATTTTGATGCTTACGTTCAGGGTGTAGAAATTAGTATTCGCAACAATCCAAAAATATTCTGGGGCGCTATTAAAAAGTTAAGAGGTACTGATAAGATACCAGCAACAATGCACCTTGATGATAAGGAAGTGGAAGGGGGCGCTGAGATAGCAGAGGCTATGGCTGAGTATTTTGGTTCTGTTTACGATCGCGATAACAATCTTAATCACGACCAGCTGTGCCAGGAGGCCGTTCGGTCTCCCGTCATGGACAATGTTACAACTTTAAGTTTGCATGATATTACCGTAACTGAAATAATAAATGCATTTCAAAAATTACGACCCAAACGTTCGCTGGGTCCTGACGGAATTCCACCATATATATTTAAGGCATGCTCCGAGTTATTTATTACACCTTTACATTATTTATTTAACATGTCAATAAAAATCTGTTGTTTTCCAGAACAATGGAAACTTGCCAAAGTTATTCCTATTCCAAAAAAAGGTGATAAGCAAGATATAAAAAACTATAGACCTATTGCACTTCTATCGCCACCTGCGAAGGTGTTTGAAACTATTTTACATAAAAGATTGTTTTCTCATGTAAAACCATATATCAGTCCACAACAGCATGGGTTTTTTCCTGGTCGGTCAATTAATTCAAACTTATTAAATTTTTTGCAATATTGCTCTGCGGCTCTTGATAGCAATGTACAAGTGGACGTTGTTTACACGGACTTTGCCAAGGCATTTGACAAGACAAAAATTATAGCATTGTTAAAAATATTACATTATTTTGGATTGTCGGATGAATACGTAAAGTTGTTTTGTTCATATTTATTTCAAAGAAAACAATTTGTCAGCTACGAGGGTTTCTCCTCTACCGAGTATTTTGCTTATTCGGGCGTCCCTCAAGGCTCAAACCTGGGGCCCTTGTTATTCACACTATTCATTAATAAAATTATACAATGTATAAAATATTGTTATATACTGTTATATGCAGATGACATAAAACTTTTCAAACGCATTACCTGTATTGAAGATTGCTTGAGATTGCAAGAAGACCTTGATGCACTTGTGGCGTGGAGCGAAATTAATCTTAAATTCAATATAAATAAATGTGCCGTTATGTCATATACGCGCAAATCGGAGGAGAACACGATCTTATATGATTATACGATGAATGGTATAGTGTTACAGAGGACATCAGTTTTTAAAGATCTTGGAATTTTATTTGATACTAAATTGACTTTTTCTGAGCATGTATTAGCAGTGTGCAAATCAGCATTTGGGCTACTGGGGCTCATACGCAGGTCGGGTAATTTTTTAAGAAACACCAAATCGCTCAAAATGCTTTATTATTCACTAGTAAGATCCAAGCTTGAATATGGCGCAGTAGTTTGGTCTCCGCATTTTGTGTATCTTATAGATACAATTGAAAGTATACAGAGGAAGTTTTTACGTTTTCTATATTATAAAGAGTTTGGTAATTACAATTACGTAATATCCTATTCAGAATTGTTAAACCTTTTTGAGTTACCAAGTCTCACTAAAAGGCGAAAAATACAAAACTTGTTGTACCTGCATAAATTGGTTAACGGGGTTATTGATAACCCACAACTATTATCAGAGATTAATTTTGCAGTGCCCCGACGTAACTCTCGTAGCTGCCTCTTGTTCAGCCCTCATTTTGCCAACACAAACCTCGGATATTACTCACCGATTAACACCATGTTAAGAACGTACAATATTTACTCATCGAACGTAGATATTTTTCATAATACATTGAAAAGCTTTAAAAAAATACTGCTTGTTGATGTGGACAGTTGACTAACTTACCTTCTTTATGAACTATGTATGTCACATCTGCAGATTTTAAATATGTATATGTATGTATGTATGTATGTATGTATGTATGTATGTGTGTATGTATGTATATATATGTATGTATGTGTGTATGTATGTATATATATATTATGATTTACAAACCTGGCTTAGCAATTATGGTTTGAGTAATTTATTTAGAATAGTAATTTATTTAGATGATATATAAAAATTATGTGTTCTATATGTTAACTATTTTTGCATGTGTTTGTTGCTTTTTAAATAACCTATAAGCCAAATCTGATCTGATCTCATTGAAAATGGACTTTATATACATTTCGCTGTTGTTGTTGTTCATCGTTAAGATTTATTGAGTAGCATGCTGTAACTTGATTTATATTGTAATGCTGCATTGTAATTGGCATGAGCTGTTATGAAGCATGTAATAAATAAATAAATAAATAAGTAGAAGTCGAAGGTCGACCGACAGCTGGCCGACTGAGCAAACTGAACACTGGCCGGAGCGTTTATATAACCTCGCCGGCCACCAAATCGGTGGGGGACGTTTGTGACTGAGCGAGTCCCAATCTATGCGCTGCCCTGAAAACATTAGGTTGATATACAACCGTCCCGAAAACATTTATTAAACTAAATTCAGTACTGTATCTGAGAAATTAACTTTTTAAATCAATGATTACTGCTGTAAGCCAAGAAAGTATGTGGTTTAAAATGTATTACTTATTTGATATGCCAAGAACTGCATGGAGCATTGAGAAGAAAATAATCATGAAAATCGTTTGTGAATTTATATTGAGTTACATGGCATTGGGTAAACAATGGTGTAATTTATCCAACATAGTTGTCGCTTACATGTTAAGTTTTTTATGTAAAATGTATCCTTAAATGATCACCTAGTATTACCATAAAATATTGTCAAATCAATCAAATCAAAATCAAGTTTATATTAAATAAAATTTACAAGCTTACAAATTTAATAATTGAATTTACTCCCCACGTAGACTTTACATCTGTGCGTGGGGAGGAGTCACTCAGTAAGCCTTACATAATACAAAACCAAATAAAATTCTTATAATCATTAACTTTTGTAAAATGTACGAATTTAAAAAAAAATTTAAATGAAAAATAAATTAGTTAACCAAAGTAGAGTCTGATAATGAACCTATGATAGCGAGAATATAGTCTAAAAAATAATATATTAACTAATATAAGTGAATAGTGTAAAATTTTCAGAAAAAAATAATTTTAAATTATAAGATAGGAAGTGAGGGGTAGTTCCCAAATGTTATTTTGTTGAATAAACGATAAAGATGACTAGTGAGAAGGTGGGTGTGAGTTTATTATTGGCGGAAATATGTATATGTATGAAGAAGGTAAGTGTATAGCCAGATCCATAGGACGTTGCTAAACATGGTTAACATTCAAATTAAAACATTGATTCAGAGTCAAATATAGTTCTTTGTGCCTTCTAAAAGTAGACTTACAGATATCTGTAAACTTTTTTCTGAGAACAAACTGACTTTAGTCTGAAAACTTACAAATTAATTTGATCAAATGAATAGCCAGTTCACTGGACATGGCTAAATATGGCGAGAAATCCGATATTTCACTGATTCAGACTCGACTACAGTAATTTGTGCCCTATGAAAGTAGACTTACAGATTTGTCTAGACTTTGAAACCAAGGTATCTATATATATAAAAAATATTTACCACTCATCACTATTTCTCCAAAACTATATATCCGATTGACTTGATATTTTGTACGTAAGTTTATATTTGCCCCTAGAGGCTCACTAAGAAAGGATTTTCCTCCCCGACATCAGGAATCAGTCTAACTGGCCTCCAAAATTCCCATGTTAGTCTTATGGAGCTATATTAATTAATTTTTGTATTTGATTAACAGCTGCTAAATAAAAACAGATTTAATAAAATTGTGGCATGCTAAACTTTCAAAATTAAAAATAATTGAGTACAGTGGTAAATTGTTCATGACATCAGCTACTCTAAATTTTATTTAATTGGATAAGGTGTAAATTGAAAGCTTGCTACACATTTTGATTATATTAATTATAAACGGCGATGCAGGTGGGTACACTATTGTTATATATAAGGGGAGTCGATCAGTGCCTTAGAAGCCTCTCCACCAATAAGAAGCAGCCATTCACAAACCTTTCTGTTGTAGACAGGAATACTGCTACCATCATTGAGTTCTATCTCCGGAGGAAAACTACGGAATAGTCCATGGTCCAAATTATAACATTTATGCTGCTGAATAGAATGAGGAACTCGAGGTATTGAGTATTGTATTGTATTATAATCACTAAGTCTGATTGAGTACTTGTATTGTATTTCGGAGAAAATACTTATTTTTACGTATAAAAACTAAAAGGTTTTTTTTAAAAAAAGCTGCCATACATTAAAAACTGAGAATAAAAAAAAATGAAGAAGAATGCTGGTGGGGAATCTATTATTCTTTTTCAATAGGGTTATGATAATAGACCTCTGGGTGACAGCAAGAGTATGTAGTACCGTAGAGTACCCACTCCAAAATGCCATATTCTAACAGCAACTACACTTAGGTGAAATAAACAGTCCTGCATGATCCTTGTTAAGAACCTGACTTAGCTACGTGAAAGCATAGATAATTTTTGTGATTTTTCGCTTGACATACTGGACATGAGCAACCCAGCACAATTTATGATCCAAGATGACTCCTCAGTATTTATTTTGTTCAACGCGTTCAATATTGTCACAACCACAAACAACAGTGTAAATATCATACATGAATGCAATTTAAGTAACCTAATACCGGGGTTATGTAAAGTGGAAGATACTTGGTTTTTGAAATATTCAATGAAAGAATATTGGGGTCAAACCAGTACGTATCGTCCACAGATGTCAAACTGTATGTATCGTCCCATGAGCAACCAGATGACACCAAAACCGCGTCAACAGCTAACAGGAATAGTACACAGTTGATTTTTAATTTTGGAATATTGTTAATATATATGGTAAAGAGTAGAGGGCCGAGCGTGCTGCTTTGAACCACACCATAATAGACACTAAATGGAACACTCAGAATGTTTTTTATCAAAATAGCCTGTAGTCTAATGTCAAAATAGCTTCTGAACCAGTTTTGAGCCAAATTGGCAAAACCAATGGCTCAAAGTTTGCTCGAGAGAATATTCCTGTCAATCGAGTCGAATGCCTTGGCTAGGTCCAAAAATGTTAATAATACTTCCTAATGTATGCTACTTTGAATCTAAATATACCTCATAATATCAAACAAAGCATCGGTTGTATTTTTAGAAGGCTTAAAATTATATTGAATATTGTTATTGAGTCGTTCTCAAATCAAGTAATTAGTCAATTGAGTTTTTATACATTTTCGAGAATTTTCGCTAACGAAATCAAGAGATATTGGTCTAAATTTAGCCATTAAGGACTTTGAGCAGACTTAAGGATAGGGACTTTTGCAACTTTAAACACGCCTGGAAATGTTTTAGAGTGAATACTCAGATTAACTATATGCAAGATTGGCTTGGGTAAGGCTTGAATATTTTCTTTGATTAAATTTTTTGGGATTGATTCCGAACCGAGTGAAGCCCTTTACAACTGTTCACTTTGTACAGTACCACTATAAAGTACCAGTATTGGCATTATAGTGCCATTCTGTTTCGTTACACACTAGCAATTCAAAATAAGATATAACTGAAGAGTATATAGTAATATATACGAAAACTCTTATGTAATTTATTATTACATGGACATCTTCTTGATATATTATTGATATGGTGGTGCTACGTCATGTGTATAACAGCTATAAAATTTCCCTTGCACTTTCATATTAAACTAGTTGTTTACCCACACTCAGCCGTGAGATAAACATATATACAGTAATGTTTAGATTATATTATAATTAAGTTATAAATTTCAATAAGTATTGCTCATTGCTTAGCCCATTTCAAAAAAGTAATTTAATTTGATTTTATTTAACAGCTAATAATTAATAAAACAAATAAAACATGGGGAATCCCCTACTCACGTGTCAACCCTGTCACTCACTGCACTAGCGATACCTCAGCATTCTACCTGGGAAAGTGAAGTTTGCTAAAAAATATCAGCGGTTAAACTTTTTTATTTTGAAACATACGTTTTATTTATCTGACTGTTCTAATTTCTTTATGTTGTATTTGATTTAAATTTAGCATAGGTTGTAAGTTTATTTTTTTTAAGTATTGCAAACGTCCTGATCTATATTTGATATGCAAAATTCAAAATCTGTTTCAGAAATACCACTCTGTTCTTTTAAATAATGTTTCATACAGATCTTGCATTAACAATAACACTTAATCAACATTCAAAGGTGTTATATTACTGATAGGTTTTCAAATCATGAAGTATGAATTCTGGATTAATATTTATTTTGCTATTGTCCTTGTATGTAAACAGATTAATTCTTTCATAGTATTAAAAAAACATTACTCGTTTTGTTTCTTATTATAGACAAGTAAATTCCAATGTGAAGTATACTATCATTTTATTATAGAATTTTCAAGTTCTTTCCATGTGGAAGCGTTTTAATATCTAATAAAGGCTGGTCCGTGACATTTGCAGGAAGAAAATATTCGTCTTTGAAAACCGACGCATTTAAACCCATTTTTTTTGTCAGTGGTCTATTTTTCTCCTGTTAGTGAAAAATACAAGTAAACCATTAGTGAAGAAAATGAGACATGACGATTACCGTACTATCGATCTTATTCGGATTCACAGTTTTGCATAATATAATAAATCCCCTTTTGTGCAACTTTGACAACATATTTTTTTCAAATTGTTAATTTGGTATGTTCTTTAATCAAAAATCAAGCCAGGTTAGATAATAAAAACCTCATCATCATTTTTACTACTAGAACCTAATTTTGTCTTTGTGAATTTCGGTGTTGAATGGTCTTCTCGATTTCACGTTTGTTCTCGTTCAAAATCCAATTCGATAAAGCTTCTTTGTTATACAGGTATATATGTCTTAGGTTTTTTTTTTTTTTATTTCTTCTAAAGCTGTTTTTATAACGTGTGTGCAAGCAAGCATATACACTGATATTACCTTTGTCATCTTTCATTTTGCATGTGAAAGAGGTTAAATGTCATATGGAGAAACAACAACTGGAACAGAAGATGTTGTAGGTTATGAATCCTTAGGTGGTTTCAACACAGTTTCTGTGCAATAAAAATTCTTGTTCGTCAGCTGTTGAAATGGTAGTTCGCGATGTTCTCCTTTTTAGACTAGACCTACTGTGGCGCCTTTTCATGTAGCAAGGCTGGTCAGTGACTCTTGCAGGGAGAAAATATTAGTCTTTGAGAACCGGCGCATTTAAACCCATTTTTTATATTGTCAATGGTAAATGCTACGGGCAAGGCTTTTGCTGCAAAGCCTGGTCGATGGTAAATACTGAGTTGTTCTGCTCTACTACTTTTCCTCCTATCGTCTGCAGCATCGTTGTAGAGCTTATGAATGGGCCAAAAACTGTCATGTCTGGTTGTTGGAGCGTGTGAAGTATGATGAGGAAAATAGAACAAAAAAAATACCACTGGTTTTGAAAAAGCCTGCCATTTTAATGAGAAAATAACGGTAGTCTGGATTGAATAAAACTTCCTTTTCATTTTTGATTTCGCATACTTAACAACAGTCACATCCATAACATATGCAGCACTCCTTATGGCCTACACATTATGACTGGTTCGAAGGCTCTCTAGTATTTATTTATAACCTTGACGAAACAAGACTCAATACCGCTCCTAGCTCTGAGAATATAGCCGCCAAAAGGGGAAGCAAGCACGCTAGTGGCATTAATTCTCTTAAAAGAGGAACGCCATTTACCATGTGTCTATAGTCTCAACGCCATGAGCAATAGTATTCACCCGATGTTTGTCTTCCTAGGGAAAAGTATCGCTGTTATTTTGTAAACACTGTTCCGGCTGGCTGTATCAGAGCCACTATGTCTCTGGATAATTGCAAACGGGATAGTTTATGCAATTTCTCGCACACTCCATCAAGTTTACAAAACCAACCGTTTAAAGAAAGGTTTTGTCAATAGCGGACATCCATGATTATCGCATGAAAATGCCAGAAATAGATTTATGTACAACGAATGGCATTGTTCTTCTCCATTTTCTTCCTCATACTTCCCACAAGCTTCAGCCATTGACTGTTCACTGTTACTGTGTTTGTTTCATTCAAAAGGTTCGACAACGATGCTGCAGACGATTGAAGAAAAAGTATCAGAGCAGAACAACTCAGTATTTACCATCGACCAGGCTTTGCAGCAAAAGCCTTGCCCGTAGCAGTTATCACAGACAATATAAAAAATGGTTTTAAATGCACCGGTCTTAAAGACGAATATTTTCTCCCTGCAAGAGTCACTGACCAGCCTTGCTACATGAAAAGGCGCCAAAGTAGGCCTAATCTAACAAGGAGAAGATCGCGAACTACCATTTGACCAGCTGACGAACAAGAATTTTTATGGCACAGAAACTGTGTTGAAACCACCTAAGGATTCATAACCTACAACATATCCTGCTCCAGTTGTTATTTCTCCATATGACATTTAACCTCTTTCACGTGCAAATTTAAAGATGACAAAGGTAATATCTGTGTATATGCTTGCTTGTACACACGTTATAAAAACAGCTTTAGAAGAAATAAAAAAAACCCAAGACAAATATATCCGTGTAAGATAGAAGCTCTATCGCATTGGTTTTTGAACGAGAACGAACGTGAAATCGAGAAGACCATTCAACACCCAAATTCACAAAGACAATATATTAGGTTCTAGTAGTAGACATGATGATGATGTTTTTATTATCCAACCTGGCTTGAATTTTGATCAAAGATCAAACCAAATTAACAATTTGAAAAATATATTAGTTGTCAAAGTTGCACAAAAGGGGATTTATTATATGTATGCAAAAATGTGAATCCGAATAAGATCGATAGTACGGTAATCGTCATGTCTCATTTTCTTCACTAATGGTTTACTTGTAATTTTCACTAACACAATATATTATGTACTTTAAATGAAATATTGCATAGAAATACTCGTATGCACTTCAATTATTTTCACAATTTCCAACACACGATTTACAATATTTTTTAATATGTGTGGTTAAATAAATGTCTAAATAGTTTGTTTTACTTCACCTACAAGTACATACTTTTTTTGTTTAAAGGGTTCTTGAATTTTCCACTTAGTTGAGGTCGATTGTGACAAAGGGTACATTTTATCGTATATAAATAATGAGTTTATGTATATATTCTCAATATTTTAAAATTTAAAAACTGTTCACAAACGTTTAAGGTTCATGCATTTACCATTTGGCCGATTTCCACCTAAAAAGTATTATCTAATAATGGTTATAATCGACCCCATCTTAATATTGCTTTACTGCGATTTGAATTAGTATGTATGGTTATGAAAATTGAATTTCTAGATTAATAGGAAATAACAAAAATATTAAGGTTACTATTGAGAATGAAGTATATCTACAATAAATATACCAGCAAGCAGCTTAAAAATGTAACAATGACTTAGGTATGTTTAAATATAGGCTTTCAGTCATATTTCAAATTCCAAGCATTTAAAACCAAAAAA
>JAQJVL010004803.1:0-41126 GCA_035578905.1 Stictocephala bisonia
ACCTTGATTGTATTGTAAAAAATCAAAATTTCCCAAGTTTTGTTCAAAGTTTACACTATGCTAGTAAGAGTTAATTCACTATATAAATAAAACCAAGATAGCAGTTTTGTTGCAAATTTATAGCCTACATAAAAAGAAAATATATACATTATAAGGTTTATTACTAAGTACACTGAAAAAGGTACTCTATGAATTCTCTGAAACACTGACAGACTGTTAACACAATAACTGCGTTGTATAAATCAGCTGTTTTTGTTTCACAAAGGAATAGAGGAAATCCAAAGACGTGCGATGTAAAGTAGAATCACCTCTATTGATTCATAAATATTACGATATATTATTACGAAAAATAACCGAGTTAACATTATAGTTTGTAAACGATTGCTTGATGTCGACGAATCAACAGGTATATAATTCAGAGCGCCGCTATTGCGGTCGAATTTTCGACAACGCCGGGAGGGTTAAGAGAAAATAGCCTATTGCTTATCAAATTTACAATCATCCATTTGCCAGAATTATTCAGATGTAAACCATGCCGAGTAAAATTACGTCTTTGAGGCTGAGTCAAGGGTATGAAAGTAGCCTGACTATACTTAAAGCACACATCAGCCAAGTGGCTGTTTACATTGACTATAAAACTATTTAAATGAGGGGTGTCATACCTAAAGGGCAACCCCAACACAAATACACTTGTATTAGTGTAAGTAGATAAAAATAATTCAATTTTCTGGGCAATATGATTATTATCGGATACATCAGATACATCATTAGTCCCTGCCAGTATGATTGTGCTAGAATCAGGACTCACGTCCTGCACTAACCGTCCAGCTGCATCTAAGATGTGACACATTTTACCGTTAGGTATAACACGTGCCTAAGGAAGAGTTACCGCCCTTTAAGTTTTTTTTATTTTACTGCTGGAACATTTGTCATATTGCTACATGCATCGTACATCGTAGCTTTGTAACTGCCGATGAACTATCTTATTTTGGAGTAGCTGGACTGTCTCATAATTTTAAATGCTGGTTGTATTTTATTCAATAGGGCCATAGTTAACTGCTCACATTTTCAGTGTATCCATATAAATCTTAATGCTTTAAGATATAATATCATACTAATATATACATGTTAAGGTTTTAGTAAGCTGAAATGAAATGAAATTGTTTATTTTCGTTACATGTATATATGCATGAACATGGTCATACCTTAAATCTAGGGTTTGATTTAAATGAAAATACAAAATTACTAACATCTAAATTACATAGTATATACACAGTACAAGTAAACGTCACACAACACAAATTTATTACAATATAAGCACAAAATGCACAAATATACTACAATACAAGCACAAAATGCACAAATATTATGGTGATCGATTTCGGTGAACCCTGGTCCCTCTGGTCTGAGGAAGGTGAGCGTGGTTCACCGAAATCGATCACCATAATATTTGTGCATTTTGTGCTTGTATTGTAGTATATTTGTGCATTTTGTGCTTATATTGTAATAAATTTGTGTTGTGTGACGTTTACTTGTACTGTATATGTACCAACACGTATTATGCTAATTAAAAAACTAATAGTATATACATAAAAGGAAATCTGTAAGCCTATAGTTCAATTAATAATACTTTAAGATTAGAATAGTTAGTACATTACTTAAAACTTATTTATTTATAGAAAGATTACATTCTTACCAAAACATTTTAAACACTCTTGGAATACACACCATAAACTAATTTCATTACAACTAAATACATAATACAAATTCTTAAAGCCTACTTAATAAATTAATCGTCTGAGGAATACCCTTGACAAGTCTAAGAATATTGCTGCAACTTGGTCTCCATCATCTATTCTCCCTAGTGCAACATATAAAATTTCTTAGGCTATTGTAATTGTGTTGTGCCCATTTCGGAAGCCACGCTGAGAAAAGTTCAGAAAATGAAAACTCATAAAACCCAATTAGATGCTTTAATATGAATTTTTCTATAACTACTAAAAGTAGAGAGCAAGATACAGGCCTATAATTCTTAGCATTAAATTTATTCTTTTTTTAAACAATGGCTGAATAATTACTAGTTTTAGGTTATCAGGAAAAACACCTTCCTCAATTTCACAGTTTATGAAATAGCGTAAAGGCTATACTAGCTCATGTTTGCACTGTTTCAATAAAAAGGGAGAAACTTCATCAATTCCAGCATACCATTTACACTTTAGAGGGCTCTAAACCCCTGTGCTGAGAAGCGTAAAAACTGCTTTGTACGGTCCAAAATACTGCCTTTATTTACTGTGTTAAATTTATAAATAAAATAACTATTGAAAGATAGACTTTTTTGACTAGAATCGCTTTTTAGAATGTTTGAATTCTTTTTTATTTTGATTTTATAGGTTATTGAAAGTACCCAATATTCAAATGAGAGTCAAAATAAAATTAGACCTGTTATGGAAATTTTATAAAGAGATTTTAGTCAGAAATCTATCTTGTTTCAATTTAGTTTTGGTTTTATATAGATATCATCAAAGGTTTAGACGCAATATGGGACCACGCAAATGCCTGCATGGCACTTTATTGCTATAAACTTCGGTGATTCTTGAGATCCAAGTAGCGAAAACCCAAACTTTATAGTCGCGGATGGATTTTACTACTTCATTCATAAAAATCTATCTTCATTTAACTTAAAATCGATGGATGCAATGTAGGCCTACGATTCACTTGACAGACTGCTTTCCTTGATTAGAGTTAGTCGACTTACTTTTTCAATTGACTAATTTAGTTTGTTAAATAAAATGTGCGTTCACATATGGTCGGTGATATATTATAACCACAAAGTAATGTATATGACTTATTCGTAATAACAGTGTGCACAATATTTATTATGGCATGACACATCATCTTATCAATACGAATACAACATGTCTGTGAAATAAATCTATAAATTACATTAATGAATGCGTACAATAAAGACATTAATTCAATAATTCTGGCTTGCTCAAAGCAATAAGTGATTCTGTCACTATCTCTATATTCATTCACCTTTACTGTATTTTATAAATATAAAAACAGTTATTTTAACTCGTTAGTATTAGTTTATTTTAGTTCATTAGTGTTGTGGTAGAAAAAGTGTTAAGTAATTTATTTGTCTATTTAAGAAGGTAACTTTGAAGCAAATAATTATCCTAAAAGTTAAACAAGAACAGAAAAATATGACAGCCAAAGGGCAGGGCGGCAATCCTTTTGAGAACTTTGAAGTCATGGGGCGATGTAGAGTGTAGCCGTATGGGAACTTCGTACCACTCCTGGCGTCTTCTGTTGAGCGGCCACATCGGGCCACATTCTAATAAACAAGAGTCACTGGTCAGGGGGGTTTGACTGGTATGATCAGGAAATTAACAAAATTACGGACTGTTAAACATTTTTTCTTAATTAGCATAGTACTTGTTGGTATATAATTTTAATACAAACTGAACAAATATTATGGTGGTCGATTAGGGTAAACGTGGTTTACCGATATTTAATACCATAACATTCGTAGTCTACATATTGTATTTATTTTTTGTACATATTAGTGCACTAACCTAGTAATACATTAATTGTAAATAATTCATGAAATGTTTGAAAAATCATTTGCCAAATGAATATCTTGCATTTAGTAGCATGAATTGTAATTTTTTTATGTATTCAACTAATCTATACATACGACCTTGATCGCTTCTGACTTATTATATCACTCATATTGTTACAGTATTTAGGCATTGCTATATTTTGATTTTTGTGTCATTTTTAACAGCTGTGTTTAAAAAAATTACTGCTCATAAGCAGCTGTTAAAAAATTGTCATATTTACTGAGAAAATGCTTGTTATAACAAAACTGCTTTTTGAAACCAAATGATCTCCATAGTGTCATTTTGATGTATTCATTCTGCATACTTCAGAAGCAAATAAAAAAAGTGTCCACACCTAAACTATTATCTAATGTTCAGAGATTAGTGTGATTATATTGTAATTTCTACAAAACTACATAATAGTTTATGTAAAATCATTTTTTATTTAATTAAAATTAATTCGTAAAACTTAGATAAACTGCCATACAATGCTCAGAAAGAATTGTACTGTTGGTAAATTATTTGTTTACTCCACAACAAGTTACAATATTCGAAAATAAATGGAATTTAAAACAAAGCCAGACCGAGCATTCAACAAACAATTTAAGTAAAACATAAAAATATACTTAATATGAACAAATGTAAATATATTCCTTATCAAAGAAAATATGTTGTAAAGAAAAATGGGCATCTAAGAAAAGTTCTCTTCAGGGGTTCCATCACAGAAAATTGATGAAAACTACAAATAAAAGAAGCGGAAGCTTATTTATAAGAAACTACTAGTTCCTATACAACAAAACTAAAAAAAAAATAAACAAAGAGCAAAATTTCCACAAAAATAACAATAAACTATATCTTGATAAGTTTGTGTGTTTATATTTTGTAATTGAATGTAAATTGTATATTAACTTGTAAACATATATAATGATTACTTACATGTATGGTAATATTAACATTCGTCATTAAATTACTTTTACTACAAAAATATTATGTTAATTGTTATAGGCGATATGCCTAATTAAAGATAAAAAACACTTTTACTTCAGTTATAAAAGTGCCAATTTGTTTATTCATACAGTATTATAAATATTTATTTCACATTGACTCATGAAGACTAACAATTTTGGTTATAAGAGGCCTATAGGCACATAATGTAGGCCTATTGATTTTATTTTAGAAATTTCGTAAATAAATGTCTTTACACAATTTAGCATGTGCTGGTAGAAAATATGAAAGAGCGAGGACTGATGTTAAAATACGTTTCTCATCAAGGAGAAATTATTATTTCAGATTTATTAATAAAGTCAATTGATTTATATGGTTGAGTTACAAAAAAGTGATAGTAAGTAATGGTGAAAGCTAGTTAATTTATAGTATAAATCAAACACAAATTATATAAAAAGTATTTAAATAATTCCAAGCGATACAATTTTAATAGTAACGGATGTTGATTTAGAAGTTTATATGAAATGACTACCTGTGGAATGTTATACCTGCCACTTTATCTCTCGTATTGTTATTACAATCATAATCAACACAATAGGGCATCGTTTCTTAGTAATGCATAGAAACATAAATAAACAGTAATGCATTGTCAACCTGACGAACGACAGGCAATTTTCAGTCTGTGACACTGTAGTGGGTGACTCAGTCGCGTCATCCCCACCACACAGGGGCTCGCCGCATCTCGGCCGGCTTCAACCGTACCACTTGATTGCCAGTCTATGTTATTCTTTGGTCTCTGGTACATACCCATTACTTTTACTAGGCATACAAACCTTTTCCACTATACCAATGAAATAGTTATTGAAGATGCTACTTACAATGCAAGGATTTTTTTTCAATTTCATTATTTACCTCTAACTTTATATTTACATTCTCCGATGAGGATTGATTTTGCTTTCCTCTTAAGTCGTTAACTATTTTCCAACTTGTTTTTGAGCCTTTATCAGAGCTCTGAATCTTATTATTAAGTTATTCTGATTTTAAAACCTTTTAACTTCTTTACGATATTGATATTTTATGTTTTTATATTAATCATTGTAAAACTTAATACTAGTTGATTTAAATGTCATACATATTTTAAATTTTTTCTTTAAGTCTAAATGTTTTACTGTCTAAGGCACGCAATTTGATTTTGAAATATTAGCCTTAAATACCTTAATCTTTTTCATAGGACATAGAGTCTAAATGTCAAGACATGATATCAATAAAAATATTCCATTTATTATTAGTACCTATAGCGTCATAAACTTTCGTCCAAGATTCCCTTTGAAGATTACATCTGAGCAAGTTAATATTATTTTCAGACAGGCTTCTTTTGTACACACTTATCCTGAACGACCTTTAATGAGTTTGGGTTAAGCCCTAAAACTAAACTTTGTCCAAAATGATTCAATATGTGTCCGTTAATAACTTCTGTTTCAATAACGTACTCATAATTTGTTATTACGTGGTCTATTTAACTAATTGAGTATCGAGTAACTCTTGTAGGAATGTGGCCTAATAAATCATTCAACACACGTGACTTAAGTCCACCAAGATTACTATATTAGGACTGTTATTTCTTACACTTAACTTACTCAAACCTTATCTAGCATTTCTAAAAGTATGTTACAGTTACTAGACGGTGATCTGTATATACCTAATACATAAAAAGTTATATCTCTAAGAACTAACCTAACAATTACAATTTCAAAAACCCTTTCTATACAATAATCTTCAACCCAGGATAATTTTTCTACTGTATGTAACAAATCGTTCCTACAATAAATAGTAACTCCACCTCCCTTATGAAGTGTCCAACAATAATAGCTCTTCAAATTATAACCACATAGCTGATAGAGATTTATATTTTATAATGTTTTATTTATGTTCAGTAACTACTAACAAACCATTGAGTTTACCAGATACAAAATATTCAAAACTATCAAACTTATTCCCTAACCCTTCTGCATTATAATGCATAAAATTACAATAATGCTTACATCTATTGTATTCTTTTCTAATTAAGCCCTGTTTATTCTCTAGCATTAATTTGAGATCAGAGGGAGAATCTGTGGACCGATTACTTGTGTGGTCCCTACTTCAAGATTTTTTTGTTTTGTTTTTACTTTTAACTGAATTTAACCTATTTTTTTATAACAATGGATATTAATTTTAAAAAAATGTGTTACCACTAGCATTAAAGTGCTGACCATGATCTGTATTTAAATCAGTTTTAATTTTTTTTAAATTTGTATGAAACTCCCTATTACATGAAATTATGTTTATTATAGAAACATTTTTAAACTTACGACAAATATTTCTAAATGAAGTATTTGCTGCTGCTATTTCTCTGTTGACAACTGAATCTTCAATGAGGTCATGTCTACTATGAAGTGTATTTACAAAAACGATATTAGTGTGTGTCAGTTGGTTGAGAGTTGATACAAGTGTCTCCGCAGCTTTTCTAATTTCGTCGCAGTAGATGTCATTTGTTCCACCAATGAGAACTACAAAGTCCTTTGAAGTAGGAGCTTCTTCTGGACCGTGCTGTAGGCTATCACAATGTGGCACTATGTCCTTTAGCTTTACACTGGGCTTCACTAAGCCTTCGACATTAAATTTTCACCCAATGTTGTCTCCCAGAGCTTTTGCAATTTCTCTGCCGAAGCTGTCTGCAAATAATTTTACTTTGTACCGCTTTTGACTTTGGTTTTGTGTTTTTTAGATGTTCCAATTTGGAGGAAATTGGACTGTTGTTGGTAATAGGTCTACGTGATATGCTAGTGCTCAATGTCTTCCTTACTTTATCATGAGTCTCATTACGTACCGAAATAGGCTCACTTTTACTTTCCTTAAGTACACTAAATCTATTAGTTAAAGGAGGGTAGTCTTGTTGGCTAAGTTTATGTTAATTCAGTAGCCTAATACTATTGTTAGTAGGCACAGATTCCCATCTGTGATCTAGGCCTATTGTTGGATGAGGCATGCTTATAGTTTTTAGGTTATCTGTACTTTGGTTACTGCTTTTAAGAACAGTTACTGTGGTACATTTAGCAAGTTTTAAGAGTTCATTTTCCGATTTTAATGCACGAATGTCTTGATTCAAAATCTTTATTACCTCTTAAGAGTGAAGCTTCACTTTCACGATCACATTGTCCAGTAGTTGAGTTGAGATCGTCCGCCATCGTTGAATCGTTCACACAGGTCGGGCACTTCCACTCACATTTTTCGTTTGGAGGATTATCCTCTGTCACACTAGCACATCTAAAGTTACTCAATTTTTCACAGTAGTCACTAAGTATTCAGTTTTTAACAATTTTCTTACATTTTACATTATAAATTAGTCACGGTTTTACGGGATCCGAAACAAGGACATCTTTACTACCTGTCTCCATCTTCATCATCAGATTACATTGCTAAATGATTTTGTAAAATACAATAGCTCTTCATTTGTATTTGCTAATGTTAGATTGAAGATTAATATCCTCATTCATAACAACATAGTGAAGGGCCAATTACTTAAAGGACTATAAAAAAAGGATGTCAAGTTAGTCAATAAAAAGTGTAATTTCCAGAAGTAGATTGATATAGAGATATTAAAATAATCAATCCAAAGTGATCAACAAATTAGAGACATTCCAAAATTTATCTCCATACTGAATTTACTGACATCTCAAGTTTTTCATCTGAAATTCATTGTTAATAAGAATTAAATTACGGTACCACATTTATTTATATTGGCCCTCTCTAAAACATGCATAGGAAATTAAAATCTTCCGAAACAATAAGTGACATTTCCTCCGCTTTCAATCAGTGTTCCAGATTTACAATAACAAAATACAATAACTGACAGATTTGTAAAACTCACATTTTGAACTTTTTTTTATCATGTCAGAAATGATGACGATGTTTATGACCTGAACTGATGAACCTCAGACTGTTTTAGAAGCCATCTGTTGAATCTGAATAGTTGTCTATAAGCCAACGTAGCTATTACGCCTACTATGAATGTAAAAAGGTAGTGTTCCGACCTCTTTTAGCGTACTTCTTGGACTAGGGTAAATTATTGTACTATGTACAGCTTTGTCACAATAGTAATGTAGAATCAAAATGTGTGCATTAGTTTGTGTTACACTTAATAGGTCTATTGCTACATAAATATAATATTTTGTCTAATCTCACTGTATTAAACATTATGATTACTGTAAGCCTCTTATTGTTTTTTAGGTATCTGTCAAAATGCAGATTCAAATAAGAGGTCAAAAACACCATATTTTGGAAGTTGAGGGCAATGAAACATTTGCCTTTATCAAGGTATGTTTTACAACTTTGGATGATAATACATTATTATATTGTTAACAATTAAAAATTTGTTTGTAACAATGTACTTGTTGGTTGATTCATAACAAGCAATGAATTGGTTTTAAATATGACACATTCCTTCTGAATCGTGAACTTGTTATATCATATTTTTTAAAGAGTTACCAAATTTAAGTAATAAAAAAGGAAATGCTTAAGTGAGAATAATAATTTCTTAGAATAAAAACATAACATTATAGAGAAAAAAAAAAAAAAACAACAAAAGACATTTCTTTCAATCAAAATCTCCTTTCTTCATAATTGTACAGGTACAAGAATAGAGTGTAAAACTTAATTCAACTAATGTAACATTTTTACTTAAAAATGAGGTTGCAATTTATAAATATTAAAATAAATTCATGAGAAAAATGATGGATTCAATAAATATAGTTTTAATTGTTAGAATTACAATTTATTTCGATGTCCTGTTCAAGTACTGAATAAATTTAAAATTAGTGAATTAATCGTAGTTTATTATCTCTTTATAACCTAACAACATTTCATAGCCTTTTATAAAACGACTTATATTTACATTTAGTATAAAATTAAAATTATGCTAATATATTGTAGTTCTAAAACCGTATCAATGAATTCAACGAGTTCAATGAATTCAAATTTGTTTATTTCATCTGACCAATGCACAGTACAAAATCTTAAGCACTCTGTATTAAAACTGTAAAAACTGTATTAAAACAGATCCATTTAGAGTTTTTTAATAATGTTGTTCGAAAATATTTAATGTTATCTTTATTTGCTTGAATATTTAAAAAGAAATTGCTCTTATCCATCGTGTTTGAAATATGTTTTTAGGAAAAAGTAGCTGAATTGGAACAGCTGCCCAAGGAGTTGCTCCTTTTGTATAGCTGTGGAACTCCACTGACTGATGACTCTTGTGTAGCTCAACTCCAAGGCGACTACAGCATCGATGTCACGGTTCCTCTTCTTGGAGGTAACCTCACTTTTAACTGTGCTTTCTATTGAGATTGGAAAATATTTTGAAAATAAGTTTTAGCTACATTTAGTTTTCTGGGTTTGTTTCCGGTATCATATGGTAAAGAGAAAAGGAATACTTGGCTCTGATGTGGCTATGTGTTAACCTCATTATTAATGAGAGTCTATACACTGTTCGACAAAGTTAACAAATCTGTCATCAATCACAAAGGTTTCCAGGATTTTGGAACCCCATTCATAGACTGGCTTTTCCAATGGTGTCTGAAATCTAAATGCTCACCCCATTTCTAAACAATCTAATACTGTTTTCTTTCTAAGGTCTGCTCTAACAAGCTGTTATGAAATTTCATGTATACAACCCTGAGTGGAACAAACTTAGTTTGTGTGTTGTAAACCTATGTTATTATTTGATGTGAAAGTGTTAAAATGTTTTCAACTATCGTGATAGGTCTAGTGACCAACATAGTAACAGCCTACATTTTTCATATATTGTACATATTCTCCTTTGCTCAAAATGACAAATAAGTACCATGTTAATGTTCTTCATATTTTGCAGACTATTTTATTGTACATAACATTAGTTTTATCAATTTTACATATTGTATACAACATTTTTAGTTTTACATAACATTTTTTACATACATAACATAACATAGTTTTACATACATAACATGTACATAACATTGCACAACAGTCTAAAATTTGCAATGTTTACTCTCTTGAGGATTTATGATGGTGTATGCTATATTTGTGATTTTAATAATAATAAATGTTATATTTTTAAAAACTAGACTTTGAATAAAACGAAATTTATTTTTGTTATATTTTGAAACTTGGCTATCTTCGAATTTGTGTCACTTTATTATTTTTAGGAGTTTTCAGCATGGTCCCCCCTACTTTCGAAATTGAAATAGAAAAAAAAATTGGTAAATATTAAACCTTGTTTTCGTTTTAATATTATTTATTTTAGAGTAAGAATTACAAAAATATGTCGTGCTCTTAACTTTTCTTAATAACAACTGAACTGACAATTGTGTCTCTATGACAACATAAATAAAAACAAATAATGCAGATGGTGCCAAAGTGCTAAATTTTAATTAGTCACTTAACACGCCCTTCTCAAATTTTGCACTTTGACAAATTTTTAGTCCCATTGCATCAACAAGACGATAATGTGAAGGTCCTGGAAGTGGTTTCGTGAGAATGTCAGCAGGCATTATTTTAGATGGAACATGCCTCAATTTTATTTCGTTATTTCTCACCAATTGACGAACAAAATGGTATCTTTTAGCAATATGTTTAGTACGTGAGTGACAAGTAGCATTTTCTGCAATGTACTTTGCTCCACGGTTGTCAGTACCAAGATTTACCATTGACAAATCATTTAATTTTAATTCTAACATCAAATTTCTTAGGTATAGTGCTTCACGAGATGTTTCTGATAAAGCCACGTACTCTGATTCTGTTGATGATATTGCAACTGACTGCTGTTTCTTCGAACGCCATGATATTGCAGCTCCACTCAACATGAACACATATCCTGTATATGAAATTCGATCATTTTCATCATTTGCATGGTCAGCATCAGAAAATCCTTGGATTCCCAACTGATCTTTCTTGTACACTAATCCATAATTCTGGGTACCTTGTAAATAGCGCAATACACGTTTCGCTGCTGACCAATGAACTTCTTGGTACTTATCGTTAAATTGTGACAGTCTATTGACAGTGAACGTGATATCTGGGCGAGTAGCAATTGCCAAGTACATTAATGATCCAATTAACTGTCGAAATGGCTTTTCTTCATCTTTTCTTCGATGCTGATTTCCTTCTGGTAACTTAGCTTGAGATTCACTAGGAGTTCGTACTGGGTTGCATTCTTCCATGTAAAATCTTTTTAAAAGATCTTTTACATATTTTTGTTGATTTAACTCAATATTTCCATCAACTTGATTAATTTCAATTCCCAGACAATGTCGTGCTAAACCCAGATCTTTTATTTCAAATCTCTTTGCAAGTCCAGCTTTAATTCTTTCAATATCTGTTTTATTTCTTGATATATATAAAATATCATCAACGTATACAACCAAAATTGTATATTGATCCTCACTCATATTGTAGTAAAAACATGTGTCACTAGCTGCTGAAGTTAATCCAAGGTTTTCTAATTCTTCATTCAATATTTTATTCCATTGACGACCAGCTTGCCACAGACCATATAATGCCTTTTTCAATTTACAAACTTTGTTATCTTGTGATAATTTTTGGAGCATCTCGTAAGCAATTTTTCCTAAATTACTGTTTTGACCATCCTTTTCAATAATTTCTTTTAATGCTTCTTTAATAAATTCTGGCAGTTCCATAAATATTTCTTCTTCTAAAAATCCATTTAAATAAGCTGCTACAACATCTATTTGATAAACTGGTAAACCTTCACGTACAGCTAATGCCATCAAAAGTCTGATAGAATCCAACCTAGCTACAGGTGCAAAAGTATCAGTGAAATCTATTCCCTGTCGTTGTGTAAACCCTCGAGCAACAACTCGAGCTTTTCTTCTTTCAAGTGTTCCATCTGGCTTAAATTTGTTTCGAAGTACAATTTTACAAGTAATAACAGCTCTGTCTTTTGGACGATCAACTATTTCCCACGTGTTATTTTTAATTAAACCACGAATTTCTTCAGTAATTGCTTCCATCCACTCAAGTGCTTTATCTCCAGCCATCGCTTCTTTCAAGGTTATATCAATAAGATTTGCTTCTTCAATTATTTCTTCTTCATGTTCTGTTGCATCAACAAATATTTCATCATCACTTGGTTCTTCTTGCATTTCGATATCTTCATTATCATCATGTTCCTCTTGGTCTTCGTTTATATTTGCTGCTTGTCCAGTGTTATAAATTTTTCTTGGTCTTCCTCTTCTACCTGTTTTCTCTATCCGTGGTCTTCCCGGTTTTCGACGTGAAATACGATTTGGTGTACAAATTTCTTCATTAATTTCATCATTTTCAATTTCTTCATTTTCATTTTCATTTTGAATTGGCATATGAACACATTCAATATTTTCTTCATTTTTATCGAAAATTTTATCTTCTTTTACTTCATTTAAAAATTGATCTTCAAGAATTTGTACATCTCTAGCAACTACAACCTTTCTTTCAATTGGAATCCATACTCGATAACCTTTTGATTCTTCTGAATAACCGACTAAAATACCTTCTTTTGAACGCGGATCAAACTTTGATTTCCCTAATTGTTTTTCTAAAACAAATGATTTTGCTCCAAAAACTTTTAGATTACTTAAATCAGGTATTACTTTATTCCAAACTTCAAATGGAGAATGATTATCCAAACTAGATGTTGGACATCTGTTTCTTAGATAATTAGAAGAAGCTACTGCCTCAGCCCAAAATCCATGACTCAATCCAGATTGAATTAAAAGACATCGCGCCATTTCAATTAATGTCCTGTTTTTCCGCTCTGCCACTCCGTTTTGCTGTGGTGTATGGGGAACAGTTAGACGTCTGGAAATACTATTCTCTTTAGGAATTCATCAAACTCTTTATTACAATATTCTGTTCCATTATCGGACATCAAACATTTAATCTTACAATTTGTCTGAGTTTCAACATGTGCTTTATATTCTTTAAAAGCTTGAAGAACATCACTTTTAAGACGTAGAAATTTAACATCACACCATCGTGTACTGTCATCGATAAATGTTACGAAATATCGAGCATGTCCTAATGATTCTACTCTTGACGGTCCCCAAACGTCAGTGTGTATTAGTTCTAATTTCGCTGTACATCGTTCAGACTTCTTAGGAAATGGTAATACAGTCATTTTTCCTTTTAAACATATGTCACATGCCTCCAATTTCTTTTCTTCATTTATCTTCATACCACTAGCTAATTCTTTTCTTGAAATTTCTAACAGATCTTCTTTATTTAAATGTCCCAGACGATGATGCCATAACTTCAAACTTTCTGAATTATTATTTATTGCCGCATTTGCTTGCTCTTCACTGCCACAAACATAGTATAAATTTCCAACTCTTTGTGCTAACAGTTTTATTTCACCATCTTTTCCAAAAATAGTTGCCCCAGTTTTAGAAAAACTGACAGTATTTCCATGATCCGTAATTCTCGCAACAGATAACAAATTAGTTCTTAATTCTTTTACCAATAACGTATCATTAAGTTTTACCGACCTATTTGATTTTCCATCTGTAGTAAAAACACGAGCAGTTCATTTTGCTACAATTTCAGTTTGTGCATCGCTGGCCAACAAAACATTTCCATTTGTTGACGTCATATTAATGAATGCTGCTTCATTATTACACATATGAGATGTACAGCCACTATCTAAACACCATCGACTATCACTTGATACCTGCTTCGTATGAAGAGCCTCTTCCGTTACTTGAAACGCATCTTCGACTTGAGCTTCAACTTTTGATGAATATTCTTGCTTTTCATCATTTGCTCTGTCTGGACAATCAGCTGCTTTGTGCCCAATTTTATTACAGATGAAACAATTATACTTAAATGGCTTGTTTAAATTACCATCGTTTCTGCGTTGCCCTCCTTGATATCCACTTCTTTGATATCCACCTCTCTGATATCCATTTCCTTGATTTTTACTACCTTGAGGTCCACTACTTTGAGACGGTTATAATTTTTAAAGTTTTGCTTGACCCACATAACCTCTGAATTATCCATGTCACGTTGACTTTGAGCATCATACTTTTCAATAACCTTTTCTCTAAGTATATCTGGTTTAGGCAATTCATTTTGAGACTCCATAGCACATCTGAACATTTCAAAACTTGAGGGCAATGCATTAAGAAGTAATGTTGACTGTAAATCATCATGCATTTCGACTCCCATAGCTGACAGCTTAGATATTATGTCAAAAAATTCCATCAGTTGAGTATGAAAATCACCGTTGTCTATTATCTTGTAAGATGTCACACGTTTGAGTAAACTTGCTCGTTTTACCGGTCCCGTAGATGCATATTCTGATTTTAACTTGTCCCAAATTTTTTTTGAAGTATTTAAACCTTTTACCATTCGTAATAAACTTGGATCAATAGCAATTATTAAATCTGACTTAGCTTTAGCATCTTCTTCTTCCCACCTTTCAACTTTTTGAGCCGATGCAGCATCATCTTCAACCAATGTGGGTTTTGGTTTCTTGCCATTTACATACATCCATGTACTGTTTTTTTACCATTACAGCTTCAATTTGCATAGCCCACGTATCATAATTTCCTTTTGTAAGAGGCTTAATTGTACTTGACGATAACGACATTTTTTTACTTTTTACTCTTATTAACAGCGATCTGGGCCCATAACCTGATAAATATTAAACCTTGTTTTCGTTTTAATATTATTTATTTTAGAGTAAGAATTACAAAAATATGTCGTGCTCTTATTGAAAACTTTTGAAACACAACCAAGAGGGGTATCAGGTTATATGTATTTTTCTCTCGATTCCTAATATACCATTGGACTTGAGAAAATACTTCTGTTTTGTGTGCTCTACAGCAAAAAAAGCCATAATTTATTGTGATACGATCCAAATATTTGCGGCAAGGCCGTAGGCCAAATTTCCACACTAGGCCGTGGGTAGAGTTGCACAAAGGAGACAAAGGCAGCGTTTCCAAGCTAGACTGCAGGTCGAACTTCCCTCACAAGCGCAGGGTGTGCCAGGGTTAGCAGTAACACCTAAACATTACTGTTTATTTGTTAATCCTGTAGCAAGGCACAGGTTATCAATTAGTACTTAATAAAACCCATTGTATGAGTCAGAATATTTGTATTTATTTTTTATTATATAAGAACATATCTACATTTTTTAAATATAGTTTTGAATGCCAAAATGGGTAGTTGACATTTGCCATTCTCCATACACTTAGTAAAACAATTTCTGTCATTCATTTTCCTCAACCATAAAGCCCATTTTCATAAGTGTGAATCAATCAACAAACTGTGTAAATAGGGCGTTTAATACACAGCTATTTACCAAATCACATTAAACAAATGAGAGGAAAACATTTTTAAATATTCTTCATACAGTGAAACTCCATTTATCCAAACTCCAACTATCTGAATCACTGATTATCCAAATTGATTTCAGAATGTCACAAAAGAAAGCTTACATTGTTTCTTAATTTTATTCTGAAAAAAAAAAAAAAAAATAGAAGCTTACAACAACAAAGAGTAGTGTTTTTAATCATTAGAAAGATAAATCATGCATATATGTATCATAATAAATAACACATAATATAACTCAATAAATACTGTACACTGTAACACTTTCTTAAAACAACAAATTCGAATTCTTCCAGGAAACATAATGCGATAGGTATAATGTATTGTCTACTCGTGCTATTGTTCTTCCCTCTGTCAAGCGGGTGCGCAACCTGATTGCCCTAAAACGGAAAAGACCGTCAATCATATAGAGCACATTTAATTAAGATGTTTGGCAAGCAATAACATTTTTTTACAGGTTGGTATGTAAATACACATAATAGTGCTCAGTATTATGTAATTAATTATATAATAAATGCCCTTTCTAATTTAAAATATTGTTTTATATTCCATTCAACATACATGGCTTTAATTACATGCAGTAATTAAATAAAATGGACTGCTTATCCGAATATTTGATTATCTGAACAGGGTCTGGTCCCAATTGATTCGGGAGTTCTACTGTAACTGGCTTGAAAGCAATCCATTTTAAAACATACATGAATTCTATGAAAGCTTTAAAAACTTATTTTTGATCTTATTTATTTTATTATATTTATATTTTGTTAATTCACTAAATTTTACTTTTGTCAAATGTTCTGTTCTTAAAGTTCATGAATAAAATTATTGTTATTATTATATTTAAAAAAAATATACACTACTTAACTGACACCCATCGTATGATGCAGCACTGACTGAGAGAGGTGTTTGTATTCACTGAAAGTCACAGTAAGGTGTGCAATTCACTCAGCTGAAATTATTGGTCCCTGGTTCTTTGAGGAAAATGAAGTCACAGTGGATTTGGACCGGTATGTTACAGATGTTACAGGATTTTTTTCCCAAGGCTGCATAAGTTGGACTTCATTTAGTCCTAATAAGGCAACGGCACACACTTCAATAGCATTGATGGCTGCGCTTTGAGGGAACACTTCCCAGAACGCCTCATCTCAATTATAGGCGATTTGGAGTGTATTATAGTTCAACATGGCAACATTATATATCTTGAGTGCTTGGCTCATTTCTGTCCCACGACTAATTTGTTTCCGGTCTAGTTAAATCACGATTAGGGCCTGATAGTTTTTATATATTAAAATTGTCCGGGTTGACTTAATTTTTTGTTATTTGTAAGAGTCAAAAAAAGTACTTCCCAGTTAAACACTAAACAGATTTTAATTCCCACTAGAAAAAATAAATTAGTACCTTCCTAAATTCTTCCCAATTGTGAGTCACCGGGTGTAAAATTTTAGAGAAGGGCTGTGGTGGTCTGGATGCAACGTTGCCCATGTCAATTTTCCAGTTTATCCAACAAACATCAGAGGTAAAGTTAGAACGGCTGTACTGTAGAGGCTCTCCCGATTTAGACCCTTATGATTTTTTTCTATGAGATTTTTTTTGAATCCCAAAATTATGTGAACCGTCCAAGGACCCTATAAGACTAGACAACCGACATTTTCAAGAAGAAATTGTAAACACAACGCCTGCTGTGCTGGCAAAAGTCATGACGAATGTCAGAAATCGGTTTACTCAGTGTATGGAGAATGGGGGACAACACCTACCCGATTCAATCTTCAAAACTATGTAAAAAGAAACTTTGGACATTGGCCTAGATTATAAAAAATAAATACTAATATTCTGATTCATACAATGGGCTTTATTATTTTAAAAAAAGGAAGTTATGCTGCCGCGCCCTGTATAAGTATGAAAATATGGAAGTATTGTGGTATTTTGCAAATATAGCCTTGAAGGCAGGTCCAGAGCCTAATCTTGCATAGAAATACATGGTTAGAGTAACATTTTAGACCATAACACTTTCATCTTGTTTATTTAATTTTTCTTCCAATAGGTAAAGTCCACGGTTCACTGGCCCGAGCTGGTAAAGTAAAAGGACAAACACCAAAGGTGAGTAAATATCTTGGATATAATGAGAAGTGTATTATAACATTTAACCTTATTGTATTTTTAAGCTGTATATATGTTTTACTATATAGCATGCTCACTAACTCATCCCCTGTAGTTGGGGTGCATGACATGATTCTTCGGTTTTAGGTCTGTAAACCAACCGGAGGTAAACTTTTAATGGTGAACCGCATAATTCAACCATCCAAATTGGGCTTGGTCCCATCACCTTTAGATAGTTGCGTTCCTAGTGATAGAACGTAATTAATATAAAACTATTATACAGTGGAACCTCATCATAACAGGACAAATAGGGGCTGAAGGTTGTCCGTTATAATCAAAGTTCATTTTATAACAAACACTTAATGGGGATGAATAAACACAAATCCTTAAATCAGTATACGAGAAAAGATAGGGTATCAGGAAACTTAGCTGAGAAGACAAATTCACTAACACCCTGCAGTAGAGAGCAAATAAAGAGTTGTCACATGACACCACAAATTATCATTGTCACTGACACTTTCCTCAGATGAGTAGGGAGAGGCTGACCTACTGTAGCTTACACTATTGCTAGATATGTGTAGTGGTGGGAGGTTTATATCCACAGAGCAAAACTCTCGTTTTAATGTAGTTTTATCCAGTTTTTTTTATGACGTTTGCTGATAGTGAAGGGGTAGGAAGGAAGTGGCAATGAATACAGATCTATGCCACAGGGAAACAGTCAGACTTCCTGTAGCAGACGAAAAAAACTTACTGAAAATTGAGATCAGAAATCTACCAAGTGAGCCAGTCATCTAATACTGGAAGTTATTACTAGTTTTACTTTAATTTTTTTTTTTTGTTTTCTAATAATACTGTTTTGAGGTTATGTTGAACTTATAAAATCATAAACTAAATAAATAAATTATTGTAAGTACTGTATTTATTTAAAAAATGAATAGTTACTGTTGCAACGAATGTACTGTCAAGCAACTTATGGCCTGCCCTGTATACTTCTATCAAGCTATTTTATTTGCTCTTCTCTTCATTAAAACTATCTGTAAATTTACAATTGTTAAAATTGTTATTCAAAGTAAGTTTGTTGAACTACAAATTGTATATTGCAATTCATTGGCATATCAAATATTGCCAATTTTTTATAATATAGTATATTGTACAGTGTCTGTAAGTTTTTATGTGCATTTTTAACGAAAATAAATAACTATTCAAGTTTCATCAATGCTCTTGGATAGCTTGTGAGCTTCATAACACATACACTGCGGGTGACGTATATGACAGTCACTACGCGCAGGCTGATGACATATAAATCAATCATTCGATAGCAGCAGCCATTTCGGGTGACGTATATATACATCATGACGGTCACTACGTGCAGACTGATGAAATATAAATCAATCATTCGATAGCGGCAGCCATTTCGTGTAAGTGTTATGTTAGCTTTGCACAGGGAAATATAGATCTTTTTTAAGTGGTCAATACATTGTAAACAACATTGCTTCCGGGGTGGCTTTTTTCCTTTTTTTATTTATTTATTTTTAATGCCTCTGTATAGTATATCACCATATAATGTTCATAGTCTAAATATTTGGGCTATTTATAGTGGTTGTAATATGGATAACCTCGCAAGGTGTTCTTTTTCAACAGAAAATGAGTATCACTAAATAAGATGACAGTAGGTTTACAGTTTCAAGAGATAACGGGAAATTCAGGTTTGTTTATTACGGTTTCTGATATGAATAAATTTACTGATAAGGAATGAACTAGTTGGAAGAATTAAATAAAGTAAGTACATAACATATAGACTAAAAATATTTAATGAATTGCACATGAATCGATTGTACTTGTGAATGCGTTGAAATATCTAAGTTTGCGGTTATGGCGCCGAGCCGGGCAAAGCAGCCCCCACACTGTGTTATTTGACTCCATACGCCACTGCAGCGAATTTGTTAAAAGGTGGTAAGGTGGTGTGAGTGCTTTAAAGATTTTTTTATTTTAAATAGATATTTTTTTAATTTAAAAGAAAAAAATCTGGGTGGTTAAAAATAAAATATTAAATTATGATGATTTTCCCAGGTTGACAAGCAAGAAAAGAAGAAGAAGAAGACTGGGCGAGCCAAGAGACGTATCCAGTATAACAGGCGATTCGTCAATGTTGTACAAACCTTTGGTCGCAGAAGAGGTCCCAATGCCAATTCATAATTTGATACAATAAATATTTTAATGAATTAAAAATAAGTTTTTATTACAACCATTTGTAATACATTTTGTGTTCTCAATACTCTGTATTAATGGCACTAAAATATTAAACAAGTAATAAATTTAAATGGTTGATTATTTATGGAAATAGAAACGACCTAACAGAGTGTGACCCGTTACCCTCATCAGTTCGGTATTGTAACCCAAAACATCGTTCATGAGTAATCTAGTGATGATAACGCAAGTATTATAGTATGGAAATGTTTAATTGCTGTAAAATAGCCAGGATTTTATGTACATGGAAACTGTGAAGTTGCAATATAAATAGTTAGCAGTAAATAACGTTTTGTCACAATGATTTAATTTGAATACAAAAATAATATGTTGTGTTCAACTATGCTAAAATTTTGCGGTTATCTCAGTGTTTTTGGTTATAAAGAATATAAATAATGATTCTTTTTCGTCTTATGTGTTTTGTATGAGTTTATCATAATTCTTGCTAGCCTAGTGGTTAGCAGTATTGCTTCCAAAGCAAAGCGTCGCGGGTTCAAATCCTGTGAGGTCCAAGCCAGGCCACTTTCATTAAAAATATAAATTTGTATCAATACCAATATTATTTTTCGAAATTATATACCTACATGACATAAATATTTCCTCTTGGAGGAATCTAATTATGTTGAAGAAAAAAATGTCAGAGGATAATCAACGTTAAATGGCCAAACTCATTTAAATCTTAGTGCATAAAATCCAAAAAAAATGTACTCACTCATCACAAAATCTCCAGAACCACTAAAAAGATTTTAATGAAATATGAAAGGAATTACAATTTCACGAAATTCCATTCCTAAGGAGTACAAACAGTCCCTCAACGATTTCTCTTTTCCATAAGAGAAACATTAGCTTTAATCCTTACCCTGATAAACATCGATTATCGATGAATTTCAATTGTTGTTGTGTTGATAAACATTGATTTTTCATACGTTAAACATCATTCTGTAAATAACGCTATTACACTGCTAAAATTGAACCTTCATCTTCAAATTTAGTCTCATTTTAAAGTAGACATTCTTATGTACAAGAATATATATTTTTTTACGTTAATCAAACAACATATGTTTTGAGAACATCAATGTGATTTTCAAGGCTGTGCTGCAGAGTCACTTGTTCAAGGCGCGGCGCCGGCTGTCAAGTGTCCTTGATGGCTGCCAGGAAACAGTTGTTTTGCACCCGGTTTGTTTACACTATTATTATATTATTGGCGGTTTTGTAATATATGCATTATTATATTCTTTAAGCTAAATATGCTTTTATGAGTTGATCTCGTGAGTGTAGTGGTGCAAGGACTCCTTCCCCCGCCTCAGTCGAATTGGAAGCTGGTTGGATAAGTTGAATATTTTGTCTATTTAATAACCTGCTCTATGTTTTGTTGAATTTTTCATATTTTTTTAATTTATTTCGTGTCTCATTGAATATTTTGTCTAAACCTGATCTATGATGTTGATTTTTTTAAATATTTTGCAATTATTTTGCATGTCGTTGAGTATTTCGTCTCTAATAACTTGCTCCGTGTTTTGTTGACTGATTTCATATTTTGCATTTCTTTTGTGTTTCATATTGTGAATTATATTTTGTTTAATTATGTTATGGGTGATAGTTTTTTTAAGAACTTTTGACTTTCAACAGTAATCTTTAGTATCTAGCATGTAGTGTTAAGTCTTTTATGAATTAGAATTGTAGGAAAAAAAATTGTTTTAGATGTAAGCTAAGTTAGTAAGTACACCTGAAGACGACAGGAGTTTGTTATACCTGTTGAAACGTTGCGTTTGTTTCTTGAACACTCAAAGCATTGGAAATCTCCAAATATTATCTACATATCTTGCTTTTATAACTTTTCAATCTAGAAAATTATTTGAAAAAGTACATATAAATTGTGTATATGATGATAACAACAAAGTGCCGTTTCCATGGTTATGGTAAACTTTTAATTTTTCACTTATAAAAACATGTAGATATAAAATAACCGTATATATATATATTTATATATTTGAACTTAGTACAAAATTTACAACATAATGGCTATCTCACTTTTTTTAATTTTGTATCTTGAAAAATAATTTTGGACCCCTTTCATTTTTATCCCTTTTTTGAAAGGAAAAATATCATCATCCAGTATAAATGTACTTACAGTGGTATTGGCCCACCTATACACGTACAGTGGTGGGTAAATATACAGTAGCATATTTAGTAACATATGATAAGTATTTTTTATAATTGTGGTAGTACTTTTTATCAGTCTACAACTCAAGGCGAACAAATAGATTTACAACAGGTAGATACGAGGGCCGTTCGGAAAGTAACCTCCGGTGTGCTTTAAATAAAACTCAAGACATAATGAAAAATATTTTATTATATACATCTTAAAACTACATCTTTCAGCTATTTTTCAACATAATTTCCAAAAACATTCAAACACTTCTCATATTTTTGCACTAACTTACAAATCCCTTCAGAATAAAAATCGGCCGCCTGTGCTTTAAGCCAGCCAGAGACTGCATTCTTGAGTTCCTCATCGTCTTGTGTGGCGAGTGTGTATGACCCCACACCTTTGATTGTTCTCTGGTCTCCGGATTCACGTATTTAACCCATGTTTCATCGCCCGTTACAATTCGGTTCAGAAAAGAATGACCATCTTGATCACAGAGCATAAGAAAGTCAATAGCAGAGTCCATTCGCTGGTTTTTGTGCTTTTCTGAAAGAATTTTCGGGACCCATCGAGCACAGAATTTCTTGTAGCCTAACCTTTCTGTCACTATCTCGTATAAAACAGTCCTAGAAATCGGTTGAAATTCATCCCAAACCTCTGAGATAGTGAACCGTCGACTGTCACGAATCCTCTCGTTGATTTTCTCGACAAGTCCATCGGTAACCACAGATGGTCTGCCACTCCTCTCTTCATAATGGACGTTAGTTCGGCCGTTTTTGAAATGTCTGACCCATTCCCAAACAACTCCTTCACTCATTACTGCCGGTCCATACACAGTTCTCTATGAATGGCTGCCGCTGAATACTGCTTGGCTGTAAAAAATCGAATGACAGATCGCACCTCACATTTGGCGGGACTTTCTATGACAGACGCCATCTTCACAAGCTACAGAAAACGAACTAGCGCTCAGACGACCTTCACAATACCACGGCTGGATGCCGACTGACGAGACCTGCGCGTCAACGTTACTATGGCGGCACTATCCCCTCCACTTCCTATTCTATGAGCAACCGGAGGTTACTTTCCGAACGGCCCTCGTATTTTTATTTTTTATCGTTTAAAGAGAAATGCTTGCAAAATATGCAAAAATGGCTCATCAGTTAGGGAAAATATAGTCATCAGTTCTAGGGTTAAAAAAAGTTATATCACACTAAAAAAGTGGAGCATATTTCTTACTTGTTGTCCGTATCCAGTTAACCCTTATTATCCTGTAAGAGCATATATTGACTTTGATTTAAACGCTGTAAGTGCATATATGCATAATAATTACAAAAATAATATTTTCTAAATAATGTTTGTAATTTAATCTGTCAGTGCATTTGGGTTATTGTTGTGCGATACACGACCTTTTGTTGGCCTGTCAATCATTACAAGACTGGTTTTTGTCTGGCAGTGTACATTTCCGCTGCGCTGCCCAACACCACAAGCGCATATTTGGGCAGATACTATCGAACTGAGCGGTTGTCATTGTCCGCCGCCTCACCTCTTTGAAACTGTGTATTTAGTTGTTTTTATCATTGTTTTAGTTTAACATATATTACTTATAAATTAGTTTTAGGTGTCAATATGAATAAGCCGGACGATTTTGAACTTTTTTCTTTGTTCCTGTATGAAAAACATAATAATACGCCCATCATTAATTTATTTTGCCTGGATGCATTTAGATTACAGTTAATATAATTTAAATTACAACTCAATTAGTTTGGTTGAAATGGGTGTAGGTGAAAATACAACATTATGATTACAATACAAAAAGTTTTCTGATAGTGAAACTTTTTTGTGTTAATATTTATGGAACCAAAAACGTTTGTATCCTTATGCTTACTTGTAAACTTCGTAGTTAGACATTTAGTCTTCAAATTATCATATATATATATATTTATTTATTTTTTATTATATGTGTTATGTTTAGGCTCTTAATGTCTATCATTTTATGTACATATAAATTTACTTTATTATATATGTTTTACTAATAGTAATAAAATTTGGATTGATTCTTATAGTGATCTATGCCTGAGGCTTACTTTCAAGTAAAATAGATTGCTAATAAAATTGTCATCGTCCAAGTTTTACACTTTCTGGTGAATACAATTATTATATTAATATTTTATTATAATTTTATTAAATCATAATAGTATTTTACATATTTTATTCATTTAACTACAGTGTTCACTCTACTTTGATATGGTAAGTGGTCTTAAGGTCAGGACTTGGAGCCTGAGTTATAGATAGATTCAAATCCTGGCTTGTCTTGAAGTATGTATCAGTAATGTTACTCTAATATCATCTTCCACAGTATATGTTCTTAAATCTGTCTAAATAGGTTTTCAGCACAGACCTATAGGGAATGGGAAGAGTAAGGTTAAGAAGACTGGTCTCTCCTTTTATTTTACTGGTGGCGCAGTGCTGTAATCCAGCTACTTGGGGACAAAGTGTTTGGGAGGTTGGATGCTCGGTCCTCTTAATACTGACATGGCGTCCGCTTAATGGTTGCTATCGGTGTGGGCACTACTAGAGAAGTCTGGAGTGTCCATGTTGGGTGGTAATCATTGTGCGGATGTTGTGTGGGGGAGATAACTGAGTATCAGGCTTGTCAATTAGCTGAAAATCAGACCAGCACTATGTGGTTCGGATTCCACGTAAAGCTGAAGGTCCCTTAGTTACCCTGGCTGTTGGGCTATTAATAAATTGCCCTTTCTGAGGAACACTTGAACTCAGTTATTAACCAGACTACACTCATTTCATCATTCATATTCGCCTCAAAATACCAACAACGTTGTGTCAGCGTCTGATATGTAAGAATTGGAAAAAATTTCCAATTTAAAATGTAATGTCTTCATAATTGTTGTTCTCTTTCACATATCACTGTTTGAGGGATTATTTTATCTTTAGTTCATCTCCAACCAAAGTGTATTGTAAATTCATCAGTCTGTTTACATGGGCTGTAGCTCTTTGAATAAACTTAATTCAACGCAATGAGTAAAGTACTGATGGTCAGCTCAGTTGAAGATTCTAATCTTGGCAGGCGCATATTCACGGAGGAGGAAATGGGGAAATTTCCCCCTAAAAGGACTCAAAATGATAAATGAATCACAATAGCATATTAAAGTTGTATCTATTAATTAAAAATACAGTTGAATTATTTAAAAATAAATGCCAATCATTTTATTTGTGTAAAAAATACGCTGCTTTTTACGGATAAAAACTGTGTGGGTATACAGTAGTAGCTCAATGCGTTGTACTGTACACGTATGCATCATTACGTCCATGCCGTCAGTGATGAGCTGTTATCATTCAGCTACAGAACAGAATCATGTTTGTTTTCAAGTTTGTATCGGTAGCTTTGAGTGTATTCAGTTATTGCACTTTGCTTCTGTAAGTGTGAAAGTTAAAGAAGAATACATTCCATAATTCATTGACTAACAAATCTGTTTGATATCTTGTGTTTAAAACATTTATTTGTTTTTCAATAAAGCTTTATAACAAAAAGCTTGTTCCTGTATGAAAAACATTACAATGCGCCCATCATTAATTTATTTTGCCTGGATGCATTTAGATTACAGTTAATATAATTCAAATTACAACTCGATTAGTTTGGTTGAAATGGATGTAAATGAAAATACAACATTATGATTACAATACAAAAAGTTTTCTGATAGTGACACTTTTTTTGTGTTAATATTTATGGAACCAAAAACCTTGGTATGCTTATGCTTACTTGTAAACTTCGTAGTTAGACGTTTAGTCTTTAAATTATCATTTTTAATAGTTTACAAAACGTAATTTTGGTTAATTGCTTTGATTTTTTAAAATTTAAAAATTATTTGATAGTGCAACCTTTTTGTATTAAAAGTTAGGAAACCAAAATACTTTTTATGAATGTGTTTACCTTCATGATGAAATAATTAGTTTTTAAGTAATCATTTAACACTTTTTAATACTGTACTATAAAAAATGAAAAGTTGGTTTTAGTTTTTAAATGATCATTTAATACTATAAAAATGATTAATAATACTATAAAAAATGAAGTGTTGGTTTTGTGAAAGCTTGAAAAATCCTATTCCTTTGAAATGGTTCCGGATATCAAATCAATATCAAAATATCCAAATCTCCGGACCCATTCTCATCAGAGGTGCTCTATACCCCCTGACACCACTCTTATGTCCCCACCCCCTAAAACGTGTCTTTGATCCTGCACCTGTAACTTTGGCCTAATAGTCCAAAGCTTTAACTTTTCAAAGCCCAGGATTTATAAGTTTTAGGGCCTGTCATGCACGTGTTAATGTATTTTTATTTAATTGTTAATTTATTAACATTCACATCTTTAAGCAAATAAATAAAAAGTTTAAAAGACATACAAATTTCAAATTAGCTTTCAAACCAAAATTCAAAATTAAATCACATTAGGAAATACTGAATCTAAAAATGTGTAAGAAGACAATTTAGGAATTTATAAAATTAACTGTTTATAAAATTTATATAATTTGTGAACATGTTTATATTGGCCATACAAGGAGAAAAATCAAAACTTGATTTAAAGAACACAAAACAAATTAAAAATACGAACAAATTGAAAAATCATCAATGGCTAAACAAGCTGTAGGAACTGGTCATAGCTTTTCATCCTTTGAAATACTTGAAGAAGTTGAAAATTATCAGTATCGATGCATATGAAACAAAATATGTGAATAAATATATTGAAAAATTAGACAATAATGAACCGCCACTAATTCAAAATTCTCTTTATTTACTAATTTGTGATTATTTACTAATTTAATTCAGCCATTTTTGTGATTATTTTTGCACAATATATGTTTTATTTATTTTTATTTCAATCTATCTAAATCAACATTTTGTAATTGTTCATGTGAGTGTTTGATAATGATAACTTTGTAATCAAAAGGCCTCAGAAATAGGCCATCAATTAATTGGATTGTTTGATTATTGATATAAAATTTAAATTTATCAATAATCACATTTGAATTGTGATCAACTGAATCAATAATTATTAAATTGTGGTCAGCTGGAATGACCTTCATGCTATAAAGTATTATATTTGGTGGTTAGCACTAGTAATCATCTTAACATGGACATAAAAATATTAGGGCAAGATAAAATAAAGAAAACATGATGGTAAAAATAAAGAAAAACATGGTATTACAATAATCATGTTAGATAATAAAATAATTGTTGCTTTTCAAGAGCATATAGTATTGAAATTTAGTTTAAAAAATACAAATGGATTAAAAAAGATATGTTTTTAAAAGTAAATTAATTGTAAACTCTCCTACTGGTGGAACAATTAAAAGCATTTCTTACCCTTTCTCAGGCACAATGCCACATTACATGTGAAACAGGTCACATTCGATATTGTGCTAAATGTGTGTAAAGCATCCGATGATTCATCATGGATCAACAAACTTGTTGGATACAAAGTGGGGAGTTAGCTGTTGCGGTGACTTCATAGTTAGTGAGCGTGTGCTCTATGTAAAATGAGATGGAGCCATATCTGTACCGATCTATGTTTTGCCTGTTGTCCCTCAGGGTCCCCATCTATTGTTTAATACATTCAACAATGTTATCACTTAAACACTCACAGTTGACTGCCTCATGTTTGCGGATGATATGAAGATTTTTGTAAAAGTCACTTATCATCTGATTAGGACAATCTCCAGCAGTTTAACTTCAATATCAACAAGTGGTGCCCAGCAAACGCCATGGCTGTCTATAAAATGTCATCAAGTACAAATTGGTCTCGTTCTAAATCTTGGAAGTGTTGTTCACATGTGACTACCATGTTGGGGCATTGTCTTAAGTAGAGCTCTGATCAGATAAGGGACCTGGGAATTATATTTCGAAAGTGATTAGGATTGGAAAACGGGTGGCTGATATCCTCGCCCTGTGAAAATTACTTTCAGGGATTCGGTAGAGGACATTTCCAGCCTGATCTTTGTAAAGAGACCTTTCCCAACTGTGACATACAAGTTTCGCGTGATTGCACCCTATTGGAGAGGTCACGTTTAGCTAATCTTAGGACTACGCTCGAAGCAAGGAAGAAAGCGGGCGAAAAGGATCTCACCATCAAGTATTTCAACGGAGTCCCACAGATTGTGCAGTCAATCAAAAAACTAGTTACAGCCAACGGACATCTCAATGCGTACTATCAAAATGTTAATGGAATGAGGAGTAAGCTTAACCAGATTAAGTCTTCACTCGCAATGTCTAGTTTTGATATTATAATACTGGCGGGGACAAACTTATCTGATGATCCCAAAAACAAGCTTCAAGTCATCTAAAGGGGCGTTTTGGTTGCTGTTAAGGATAACAGTGCATCCACTCGTCTAATACCCCATATTAACGATAATGAGCAGTTGCTGATCAAGATTAAAACCTGTAAGGGCACTACCCTTCTCCTCGTTGCTTGCTACATACCACCTCAGCAGCATGTCTCCAAATAACAAAGTCTGTTCTCCTCTGTTGAGGAAACTGTGTCCACAAGTAGCAATTCAATGAAGTTCTAATTGTTGGTGATTTCAACATCCCCGGGGTTAATTGGGAAGACCACATGACAGCAGTCATACTCCAGCCTCCCGAGAAGTTCTTACGCTGATGGAGTTCTTTAAGGTCACTATCTGTAATTAATCTCACTTCACTTCTTAACAATACCAACCTCAACACAGCTACAGACAACTTTCTTTCTACAATTGCTGGTATTGTTAAAGGACACTCTCCTTTAAGAAAAGTTGAGTGTCCCCATTTCCAAGATGGTTCTCAAATGACCTAATAAGAATGGGGATCATCAAGAAAACGCTCCACAAGAAATACAAGCATCAACCAACAGCTTCTAACTACCTTCGTTTTTCAAATGCCAGGGCTTCTTGCAAGAGTTTGGTTGACAGAGATTTTAGCCAATACATGGGTAGAATTGAACAGAGTAGGATCCCAAAGAGTATCCGCTACTTTTGGAGCCATGTAAATGCTCTCAAAAAGACTTCTTCGATACTCTCCCGTCTTGTCTACAACAGCTCATTTGCTAAAGAGATGTGTGAATTGTTTAGGCATTTCTTTTCCTCAGTCTTTGCTCGACCAACAAGAGACCTCAATGCCAACAACTTCGACCATCTTGATGACTCTTCATCTCCTCGTTTCACGCCACAAGAAGTTTTTGAGAAACTTGAAAAATTGGATGCGACAAAAGGCTGGGGGCCCGATGGAATCCCACCTTAAGTCCTGAAACACTACTGCGATTTATTAGCTGCCCCCATATGTGACTTATTCAACGCCTCGATATATACGGGCGTTTTTCCTGAAGCCTTTAAACAAGCTTATGTAGTCCCAATCCACAAGACGGGGGCTGTTGATGATGTTTGCAACTACTTCTTTTGAAAAAAATGCAGGAATAGGGATTTGGAAACTCCTGTGTCCGGTGGTTGGCAAGTTACCTTTTCAACAGACATCTGTTTGTCAAGTTTGTATCGTCCCTCTCTTCTAAATTCATTGCCTACTCTGGGGTGCCCTAGGGATCGTTACTTGGGCCTTATCTTTTCTCTCTATTTACTAACGATCTTCCTGAAGAGCTACATAGTGATTTCCTTATGTTTGCAGACGATGTACAAATCTTCTCAATCATGGAATCTGGAGATGACTGCCTTCGGATACAGAGGGATCTATCAAATCTTGACCGCTGGTGTGCAGACAACAGAATTACCCTTAACACAAAGAAGTATCAGGTTATCACGTTCCATCGTTGCCAAACTCCTATCATCTTCAGTTATAGATGCGTAATGAATCCATTTCTCGTGTGGAGCGTGTCAAAGACCTAGGTGTTATCCTAACCCCACCACTGAACTTCGACGTAAACATACATAAAATTTGCGGCAGAGCTAATGCTTGGCTTTCTATCTCGTTGCTCGAAGCAGTTCAGGAACACAACTGCCTTAAAGTTTCTGTTTAGGCAAATTCTGGAATATGGCTCACCAATATGGAACCCTTATCAGAAATACCTCATTGCTGAACTGGAGAGAGTACAACGAAGATTTATTCGCATGGTTGGCTTCAAGGAGTGTTATCCATACTTTCAAGTTCCAATTGAAACGTTATCTATTTCAATCACTTGAGCAGCGTAGACTCTCTGTCGACATGGTATTGCTACATAATGGAAAAGTCGACTGCCCAAACACACTTCGTTTGGTCTTGTACAGGGTCCCGACGAGCACTAGGTCTGATGACCTGTTCATAAGGCAACAGCATCGAACTAGCTACGCAGCCAACAGCACGATGGCCCGACTCCAAAGAGCTGGTAACAACGTTGCCAAACATGTGGACTTCTTTCACGATAGTGTGGCAAGAGTAAAAAAGATCTGTTTGTTTTGCACTTTGTAGTTATTTTGCATGTGTTTATTTCATTATTTATTGCATTGACCTGTTCTATTTATATAATTATGGGTCTATGTAAATCACGCTTATATTATTTATTGTTATTATGCGTTATAATCCAGTGTTTCCTGTATATACATTATCAATATTTATTGCATCGTCTTGTTCTATTTATAATCGTGCTTGCATCTATTTATTGTTATTGTATTATGGTTTAGTTTTCCTGTATATACATTGTTATTATTCTCTTGCATGATGATTGAACTGTACCGTAATTATTTCACATATAAAATGTACATTGTCATGTTCCACCTGTATGTTTTGATTCTATTATTGGTACGGTAGCCGTAATTTAGTCTTTGCTTGGCAATCTTAAACTGTAGTCACACTTTGAGCCAATTGTCAAACTTATGTTTTCATTTAATGTAAAAATGGAGATGTCCGTTGGAATATATAAATAAAATAAAATATTTACTTCAAACATTTATCCCATCGGATCATATCCTTAATAATTACATCAGAGCCTACTCTCTTATTGGATTTATCAACATATTCGCCAAGCACTTAAGATCATCCTACTCATTGCTGAGACTATACAATTCCCTTGAGCGCCCTGTGCTGGAGTATGGCTTTGATTTGGTCAGGATACCAAATTGGACATTTTGAATTTCTTAACAGGATACAGAACCGTTATGTCAGGACATTTGGAACACGTCTGGGCTACGCTACTTAGAGACTACATAATAGAGTTAGAACGTCGTTCAGTCTGCAGTCTCTTTATCTTTGGCGTAAAAACTCTGACCTTCTCCTTTCTATTCAAGTTGGTTAACGGCTTGCTTGATTGCCCCGTGCTGCTATTATGCGGATTGATTTGTGTGTTCTATAGGTGGAATAAGGTCTATGACTGTCTTTGGCCGTTGATATCAATAAATGACTTATTCTTACAACATTTGCTTGGCACAACTTTAGAGGATTGGGAGTACGGCTGCTACACAGACTGTTTTCTTCCATAATGATGACTTCTTTTAAGAGGAAGGTAACCCTGCTGTAGAACTGAATAATTATGCTTGGAATTGTTGTATTAATTTGCTGATTTTTTAAATAAGTTATATGTGAGAGTTTGAGATAACTGCAATTTTGTTATGCCTCATCGTTGCTATTATCATAGATAGATCTTCTATTGTGTATGCCACATTTTACTCTCATTTTGCTATTTATGTTATTGTTGTTACCATGTTGTTTTTTAAAATTATTTATTACTGTAATTTATTGCATTATTGGATCACTATCACTGTTATATTTGATAATTTATTCATTCATATTATCATTGGTCTTCTAGTATAATAGGAGGTCTATGATTAGTGGTGTTAGCCTTTGTTAAGATTTTTTCAACTATTTTGATATACAGATAATTTTACTTGTTCGCTAATTATTTGTTTTGTTCAACCATATTGTATTTATGTACTGTACTGTATTACGTATCAAAACTGTATAACGCTGGAAATAATAAGTAAATATTTTTAATTGCTCAAGCAAACATAAAATATGATGGCCACTCACCCTCTTCTACTTTTAAAGTGATAAACCTAGTGTTGAAGAGTGAGTGATCAGTTAAGACGAGGCAGGATCATTCTGCAACACAAGGAAACTCTTAACAACACCGTCAACGATACTGGCAAAGAAGCCGTTGAAATATCCAGGCTTGCAAGCATCTTGGTACTAGGTCACTCCTGACGCCTACTATAACAACCTTTCATAGTAGAATTTTTACCGTGTTAAAATAGTTAATAAATTAAATACCATAGTTTTGGTTTTACTACACCTTTAAGCTTTCGGCTACCCTGGCATAGAATGATGGCTTTGAGAGGATAATTGTATTTCTTTATTCCTAACGGTAATTACTATATTCAAAAACAAGAAATTAAAAACTTATGTGGTTATTATGATAATAACAATAATAAATCTAAAACAATATAAAATTTAAGCTAGGCGTCAATGTAATGTAATTATAATGTATATATATCTTGAGTATGTGACAACATTATACAAATCCTACACTGTAAAATCATTTTATCTTTATTTTGGTGTAAAATAATTAAAACCGTTGTAACATTGTCTTGATTCATATTTGGTCATTTGTGCAATTGACCAAATACATCCAATATCTCATACTCTATGTAACTGATTGCCAATTGCCACCAACTAAAATATTTTAGTTTAGAAACCAAAATCAAATGGAGGAAAATTTATCCCAGTGTTGTTGACATTTTTTTATCAAGAAGATTGCAACACATACACGCCGAATTTACTAAATGATTGCAATTACTACAGTAGGGCATGTGTTTAATAAATTAATGAACATCGAACACTTAATTTATTAGTGAATATTTGTGGATCATAAATTAGCATCCAGTACGTAATATTGTTGAGCTGTAAACCCATTGGTTGTAGCCGTAATAAGCCTTTAGAAAGAATAATAACAGAACTAAGTTTTTTGGGCATCTGATAAGACAATTATTGTTAAAAACTATTTACAAATTCTCCAAAAAAGTACCGAAATTATAATAGTATATTATTTGCTTAGTTAAATTTTGTTTTGCTTGAAAATAATCTCCATTTCCTGGTATATTCAATTGCTTTGAGAATATTAATGTTCTATGCTTAAGCAATAAATGTTCATAAAATTTAACCAATATAAGCCTAGTCCCAAGATTAAAAATAACTCAGTATAGGCCCCAGGCCTATGCGCATGTAGGCTAGATTAAAAATGAACTAGGTCTAAAATGTTTGTTCCCTTTTGCAAAATTTTGGTCAATCCACCTGGCTGCTTTAAGCTAATCAAATTAGAGATAACATTTATTTAACCTCTCAACTGCTGGATTATTGGCACCCGTCTGGCTGTCTGTGCTGAGTTTTTCAGACACTATACCTTTGATAAAAAATGTCACCAAGACTTTTCCAAAATTATAAAAACTCATTAAATCGCATTAGGCCCCTACTCCAGATTAACTAATATATGAGTTTTAATAAAATGAAGTAATATGTTTCATATATTTATATAAAATAAATGACACATACATCAATATTTATTTATTTATTTATTTATTTGTACATATACGGTATACACCATTTTACATTTACAAACGTTATTGCACAGATGACTGATTAACCCTTTCGCTTCCAACGTCCGTTATGTGGTATTTGCGAAGACTTCCAAAGTCCTTTTTGGTGAAAATGCATTGTTTTAAGAAATATGCTTGGAAATGAATAAAAACTAAAACACTGAAAATAATGCACGATGTTGTTTGAACAAAATAATGGACTGTAATGAATGGAAATTATTCTTTAAAAATACAGAGAAAAAACATATTGAAGTGTACAAACCCGCTGATAACTTGATATTTTTTTGACATTACATTAAAAATTGATATTATTACTATATACATTCTTCCGGCAGGAAATTAGTGATTGTCTTTATCGGTGGAAGTTTAATGATTTTCACAACTGGGCTTCTAAATATTCCTTTTTTTAGTTTCCAAGTCCCCCGATCTAACTGTATTGTGTTTGTCAGGGTAAATTTGGTTAACTATTGCAATTGGTATTTCATTGGTTGCACATTGTCTTCTTTGATTAAACTACATCCCAACTTGATATTTCTTTTTTGGTTTTCCATTTTTGCCGTTGTTGAAGGGTTGCAAATATTCAACATGCCATCTTTTTTCCCAAAAATCTCTTCTCAGTTTTTGAACTAGTTGCCATCTTTTATTGTAGTTGATTGGGCCGTTTTCTGCACTTTTTGTCAGGAAGGGGTGTCAAAGGGATCACCAGTAATGAAGTGTCCTGGGGTCAAAATGTCTGTTTCAGATTGGTCACTTGAAAGTCTGCAAATAGGTCTAAATTGAGTATCGCTTCTATTTGAATCACAAGCGTGTTCAATTCTTCAAACGCAAAATGTGATCTCCAAGTACTCGCTTCAAGTGATGTTTGGCTGATTTAACTGCTGATTCCCATAGTCCACCCATGTGAGGGGAGTTTGGAGGGATAAAATGCCAGTTTATTCCTTTGTGGCAGATTTGTCAGAATTCATTACTTGAATCTTTGAAAAACTTCTTTAGACTGTTGTCGGCTCCTAAAAAAGTTTGTGCCATTGTCCCCAGTAATGTCTTTCGGTAGGGCCCCTCCTTAAATTAAAACTGTTAAGCGCTGCTAAAAAAAACTTCTGTTGATAAGTCTGAAACTATTCCATATGTACAGCTTTTACGCTCATGCAAATGAATATTGCCAAGTAAGTTTTCCTTAAAGTTTTGCAACGTCCTCCTATTTGTTTCGTCCCAAGAAAGGACCTGCATAGTCACATCCAGTTTCAAAAAATGGTTTTTGTCATGTAACTCTCGATGATGGTAGGTTTCCCATTAGAGGGCAAATTGGTGTTCCATTGAATTTTATACATTTTACACATCTTTCAATACTGCGTATTTGATTTCTCAAAATTACCAACAAGCCAATATTTTGTCTCACATCATTCGTTTATAAATTGAATCCCTGCATGGAAATACTTTTCATGAGTATGAGTTAAATAAGTTTTTACAAATGAGTGATTTGCAGGTAGAATAATTTGATGAGTTTTGTTGTAGTGTAGGTTCGAATTTTGGATCCGGGCCACCAACTCTCAAGATTCCCATGTTCATCAATAAAAGGATTCAAACTTAAAAGTTTGCTGTTCTTTTTTACTCTTCCTTTATCTTGTAAATTTCTCATATCATCTGGAAAGCTCAATTGTTGAATATGTTTCACAATTGCTCTGTGTGCGTCTTCCAGTTTATGCACTGATAAAGGACCTGATAATTACACCTTTTGATGTTTTTTAAGTATCTCATGCAGTAAGCTGTTACTCGAATAGTTTTTGTATAAGAATTAAATTTGAGATACCCTTCGTCTTCTTCTTCTTTAGTTGTTAAAGCACATTTAATTGTTCTTGTTTCAGGAATTGTAATTTGATCGAAACAATAGATTTCAAGATCATTCTTGTTGTTCAACCTTGAGGTTCAGAAAAGCCATTGAGGGCCTGACCACCATTTCTGTTCTTTTGTGAGTTTTTCTCCTGAAATTCCTCTTGATGCAATGTCTGCTGGGTTTTCTTCCGATTTAACGTGTTTCCATTGAGAAATGTTTGTTAATGCTTGTATTTGAGATACTCTGATACTAACGAAGGTTTTCCACTTCATAGGATCTTTAGATATCCAAGCTAAGACTACAGTTGAGTCCGTAAACAGGTATGTATTTTCAATTGGTAGATAAGGTTTGATCTTTGCTACCATCTTCGCTAATAATAGCGCTCCACATAGCTCTAGTCGTGGAATTGTACTCTTCTTTAAGGGGGTGATTTTTGATTTTGCCATGATTAATCTTACTGTTGTTTGTGTTGACGAGACACTTCTCATGTAAAGTACTCCTGCAGATGCTTTCTCCGAAGCATCGCAAAATCCTACTAAATCATGTGTTGCATTTTGTTCAAATGAAATCAGCGGTCTGGGAATGGTGATATTTTGAAATGTTGAAGTCCGTTTCTATGTTGATGGAAGTCGTTTGCTATTTGCTGAGGAACCTCGTCATCCCAACTCTTGCATTGTGACCAAGTGTCTTGAAGGATTAATTTTGCCTTTTGTAACTGCTGGACATAAAAATACTAAGGGATCATAGAGTTTTGCTACTTCTGATAAAATGATTCTCTTCGTCAATGGTGTAGGTATATTTGTCACATTCAATGATATAGATATGTTCTCATGGTGAGGATTCATTGCATTCCTAAAAGATTAACAGTATTGTCCTTGGAACTGAATTGATACCTTCAGTTTGAGACTGATCGCTGATAAGCTCTTTTGAATTTGATGACCACTTTCTTAGGTTGAATCCTGATCGACTCATTACATGTTCTAAATCCTGTTTTATTTGCTTAGCATTTTCAATTTTTATCTGCGCCTGAGATAAGATCGTCAAACATAAAAATCTTCTTTAAAAAAATTTTACTAATTCTGGGTACTGCTTCTTGACGTCATCTGCTAGTTGATGTAAGCATCTGATTGAGAGGTAATGGGGCACAAGCATTCCCTATGTGACTGACAGAGATCATAAGATTTAATATGTTCTGAAGGATTTGATCTCCAAAGAATTCTCGATAACATTGATCTTCTGGTGTTATTAAAATCTGTCTGAAAAACTCTCAATGTCTGCAGTAAAAACACACTTGGTGTAGTCTGAAACGTGTAAGTAAAAGGGTACTATGTCCCGATTGTAACTTTGGGCCAATGTACAAATGATCGTTTAAAGAAGTGCCACTTGTAGTTTTAGATGAACCGTCAACACTACTCGACTTTAGTTGAAGTACTACTAGGTCTGTATACTGCATGATGTGGTAGGTAATAGTTGTGATTCATTTAAACTTGGTTTACTGTTTGGGGTAGGTTTCATGTGATTTAACTCAATGTACTCATTTATGAATTGATCATAAGACTGTTTCTTGTTTTTATCTTCCTCAAATGAACTTTCTAAACGTTGGAATCGTTTTAATGCAATATGATATGAGTCACCTAAACTTGTGATAGAGGGTTTGAATGGCAAATGAACACAAAATCTGCCCGATTGATCTTTTGAATGTGTATTTATGAAGTGATCCTCACATATTATGTTTTCATCTGTACTAGCTGGTGAATCCTGTTTGTAACCAACATCCTCAGAATTCCAAAATTTCTCCATTAAAGTATTTAGACCATCATCATGTCTGATAAACAGTGTTTTGACTTTATTTGAAGCTGTTTTGACATCTGCTGATGAGATTTCACCTATCAATAAGAATCCTAGTTTTGTATGATAGCACAAGGGGTTCCTGGTGGACCTCTGATTACTCCATCTAATAAAAGTGATGAATAGATATCAGCACCAAGAATGATATCGATGCTGCTTGATTGAAAGAAAAATGGATCAGCAAGTTCAAGGTTGTTTATGTGTGTCCAATGATCAAATGATGATGAAGACAATGAGGTGATACTGGTAAGCTTTCTCAATATGAAAGTGTTGACTCTGATTGATTCTTGTTTTGTGCGCAACAAACCAAGTTGTAAGGCCACGTGTGTTACCAACATGAGTATGACCAACACCTTGTACTTGAACATTACATGATTGTATTTTCAAGTTGAGTTTTTGAGCACAATGCTCTGAAATGAAACTTGCCTCACTACCAGGATCAATCAAAGCACGACATTTCTGAAAGTCGCCTTGAAAGTCTTGAATTTCAACGATTGCTGTTGAAAGTAATACTCTTTTTACATTATGAACACCTGTTGATAATATTTTTGGGTTTGCTGCTACACTGTCAGTAGATTGTTGTGCTACTGAAATCGTTGAGTCTTGTTTGTCACTTTTCAACGGTTGTGAAAATGGTGAATCTAAGTTAGTTACTGAATGTGTTGAATTTGACTTCTGTAAATGCAATAAGGTAATATGGGGCTTTGAGCAAATTTTACATTTTGAACCTTTGCAAGCTGAAATAACATGACCAGCTGACAGACAATTGAAACATCTGTGAAGTTGTTTCACCTTTTGGATTCTGTCATTTGTGTTGAGTTTCAAAAACTCATTGCAACTGAATAACTCATGAGAGTTTTGACACATAGGACATGAGACACACTTAACCCGATTTACTTCAGTTGTGTGTAGACCTAGACCTGGTTTCATTGCTGAATTGCTTTGATTAGTCTTGAAGTTAAAACTAGATTTTACTTTATTGACACTGCTAGCATCTAGTGCATGTATGTATTGTTTTAAAAATGTTTCAAACTCTGAGAAAGAAGGGGGTTCAACTGACGTGCTACTTAACTCCCATTTAGTTCTCAAGTCTTGATCAAGTTTGGAAGCTAACATGTAAACTAACAAAATATCCCACTCTTCAGTTTTGTAACCAAGGCTATTTAGAGCTCGAATGTTCACATTTGCTGTATCTAGTAACTGTTTAATGTTTGCTAGTGATGAAGCATTTGGTAATGAAAATAATGCATTTAAATGAGCATTGACTATAAGTTTTTTGTTTGAGTATCTTTCTTTTAAAATATCTAAAGCTACATTGTAGTTAGGTTGTGTCAAGGGCAAGGATGAGATGAGACTGAGTGGTTCTCCCTTTAAACTAGATTTCAGATAGTAAAATTTCTGAATTTCTGCCAAATCATTGTTTTTGTCGATAGTTGAGTTGAAAAGATCAAAAAAAGATGTCCAATTTTCAATTTTACCCTCAAAGGTTGGTAAATTAATTTTGGGCAGTACTACTGTGTCATTTTTCCTACTGAAGCTAAATTCTTTGACTGATTGGTTTGATGGGGTTGAATTCAATTTATTTGAGTTGTTTAAAATGGTGTCGAATTCAGATTTTAGTGAATAGTAATTATCTTCAAACTCAATAAAATTTGTATCTGTATCATCTGAAGCTATGGTATCAATGCTGGATTGTACTTCACAAAATTCCAAGTAGAGTTGTTCGAGTTTTGAGTCTCTTACCTTAATGTCTGAAATTGCTCCATTTTCTACATCAAAATTACTTACAAAATTAACCATCTGTGTAATGGAAGCTTTTAGTCTGCCTCTTTTTGCTATTAGAATTTTCAAATCTTCCATTGTTTATGTTTGGAAATGTGCTGAAATAAATAACTATGAAGTATTGTTTTTATGATTAAAAACAAAACAAAACAAAAAATGATTGCCTTTTTGACTGAAACAAAATAATATCCTTTGCTCGAAGGACCAAATGGAAATGAATAAAAACTAAAACACTGAAAATAATGCACGATGTTGTTTGAACAAAATAATGGACTGTAATGAATGGAAATTATTCTAACAATACAGAGAAAAAACATATTGAAATGTACAAACAGCTGATAACTTGATATTTTTGACATTACATTAAAAATTGATATTATTACTATATACAATGCTATATATTTTTTATTTATGAATGGAATTGAATGATTTTTGTTTTGTTTTTTTTTTGTCATTAAATTCTCTATAAATATAATTGATAAAGTAATATTTATTAGTTAAAAAATGTTTATTTATATGTATATACATGTATAAATAATTTTTAATTTTTTTTATTTTTGTAGTTTGAACTAACCTACAGTGCACAAAAAAAATCTTAGAACATTTTCAAGAATACATTTTAAAGATAATCTTATTGCTAACATGCTTACAAATTTGTATGGTCTTACCTTTAAAAATGTCTGAGTTGTAGAATTTTTTTACTCTGATTCGCAATCAATTCATGGAAGATAGTGTTCTCGCTAATGGGCGATCGTTCTCGTTTTCGTCTACCGTTACTCATATTTACACTTCGATATAAACACTAAACAAACTATAAAGAAGCAAATACTAATTATGAAATAAATAAAACACTCTAAAAACAACTAAAAGTAATACGCAACACAGCTGACATCAAACGGACACATATGCTTAAGGTTAAGTTGTAAGTCACAGACGTTGAAATTCAAAGATGCGTAAAATTAAAGTTATTATTCAAAAGACGATAAAACCTAATTTCTAGTGTAACCTGTATGTTTATGCATACGTTGCTATAGTTTCATGATAATTGGACGAATTTAAGTAACTGAAAAAAAAATTTCCGCGGACGTCCGATATATCGGACGTTGGAAGTTTTTGAAAAAACCATGACGTCCGATATATCGGACGTCGGAAGCGAAAGGGTTAAAGAATATTTAATTATAACTAGACAATAGACGATGATACAGCAAAGTAATAAATAACTAGTAATAAGTATGTTAAAAAGTTTGGTATAACTAATTTGATATAAACTAGCGTGACTAGTATGCAACAAAATGAAGGTTCTATACTGAGTACAATATCATAAATACAAACAAGAGTGATAATTAATGGTTGATTAAGTTAGTGTGATATAAACTGGTGCGACTAGTACGCAAACACATGCTAGTATTGCTTAAGTACAATAGAGAAAAATAAGTATAACAATAACGAATAATTGAATAACAAAAAAAACAACATGCAAGATTATAATGTACATAAGTTTTAGCTGATATCAAGGTTCATGTAGGTCTTCAACAACTCTTTGAACTGGGCTTCAGACATGTGGAAAAAGTCTATCCCCAAGGGAACTCCATTTCCCAAACGGTGGATCCTCGGTAAAGGTGCTATTGTAAGCATACTGCGTAGCTCGAAACTGTCTG